>BDJD01002979.1:46973-75240 GCA_002564525.1 Rosa multiflora
TATATTTATATTTTGCTATTTACCATAACACCTCTCATATATTAAAAAGTATTTTAAATTAAACCTATAGTCTAAGGATATTTATGTAAATTCACATCCACTTTAGCTAACAAAGTGGGTTCTCTTAATAATAGTATATAGATAATAACTATATCATTTCAACAAAAATCAATAGATAAACTATCTACTTATTGATTGAATTTCAATCTCAATCTAACCGAGTTCTTGATAAATTAATTTAAATACTAATTTAAAATTCAATAGACTTTCAATTTCTAATTAGGAAATAAAAATTAAGATTTTTATTGAGAAAGTTTAAAGATTTAGAGACATTAGAGCATTAGAGCTATTGATGTTTATTGATCTAAAAAAGAATGCACGTGAAAGGTAGTGACATATATGTCCATATTTTGACTAGTTATTTTGGCTTAGGGTAACAGAGGCCTAAGAATGGAATGAGCTCCCATAGGGTGCCATAAAAGTGCTAATACCTAGTCATGTCCTTGGCATGTTTACCAAGCAAGTCAATTTGGTTTGGAGTAAAGAGCAGCAGCTGAAAACAAGCTTTTCATTAAGCCCAAAACTAGGCATTGAAAGCATGTGGCTCACCAAACAACACCCTGCCTCAAAACTATATATGCAGGCTTTGGTTTGTTACAGTTGATTCATCCCCATTAAAACACTTCCAGCTTCTAACGAGCTAAGCTGGTCAAAGAAGATGGAAACTAGAAAACAGGATGAAATTGGGGAGGACATGTCAATGTCACCCCCAACAATTGGGTCTATGCAAATTGCAGGGGGCAGTAGCTTTGGTCACAACATGGACTTCATGTCTCAAGCTTATGTTAGAAATAGGTACTCTGAGATAGATATAGAAGATGAGACTTCCGGCATTGCCAACAAAGATGGCCCTCTTCCCATTTTTCTCAAGGTATATAAAATGGCTCTTTATCTAAATTAGCAGCTTTATTATGACATGTTTTCTATTTGCTTATGATCTTCATGTGCATGTTGTGCAGTTTGAAGATGTGGAGTTTAAGGTAAGAAACAGCAAAGCTTCTAGCAACATGGTGAAGGCAATGGTATCAAAAGTAGCGTCGCAGCTGCACATAGAAAGTAATTACAAGCAGATATTGAAGGGGATAACAGGAAGCATTGGACCGGGTGAAATTCTTGCCTTGATGGGTCCTTCTGGTAGTGGGAAGACAACATTATTGAAAGTGATAGGAGGAAGATTACTAGACAATGTCAAAGGCAAAGTAACCTATAATGACATTCCATATAATCCAGTTCTCAAGAGGAGGTTAGCTTACCCTATGTTTGTTACGTTGCAGTTGATGTGGTAGCAGTGTTTGTACTAGTTAATTAACTCTGTTTTTTTTACCTGAAAAGGATTGGATTTGTGACACAAGATGATGTGCTGTTCCCACAATTAACAGTGGAAGAAACCTTGGTTTTCTCCGCATTTTTACGGCTTCCAGGCAGCATGAGCCGACAAGAAAAGTATGCAAGAGTGGAGACGATTATGAAGGAGCTTGGTCTCGAAAGGTACATATGTACAATGTACTGAGGAGTATATTCAGAGTGTTTTATTTCAAGTAAACTTTGCTAAATTATCTGTCATGCATGTAACCGTAGATGTCGTCACACAAGAATAGGGGGAGGATTTGTTAAAGGGATATCAGGAGGAGAAAGGAAAAGAACCAGTATCGGTTATGAAATTCTTGTAGATCCTTCATTGTTGTTGCTTGATGAACCAACTTCAGGCCTTGATTCTACCGCAGCCAATAGGCTCCTTATGATTCTTCAAGGACTTGCTAAGGTAAGATAGCTAACATTTCAAATCATATAGTGAAGAAGTGCTAACAAAATCAAAGTTTCATGGTCTACAGGGTGGAAGAACAATAATCACAACTATTCACCAGCCGTCAAGCAGAATGTTTCATATGTTTGACAAACTTTTGCTGATAGCAGAAGGATACCCGGTGTACTATGGAAAAGCCGGAGAGTCTTTGGAGTATTTTTCGACTTTGAGATTCATACCGCAAATACCTATGAACCCTGCGGAGTTTTTGCTTGATTTAGCCACTGGACAAATTAATGACATTACCGTTCCGCAAGATCTACTATTACCTCAAGGGCAAGGAACACTAGACTCCGAGAAGGCTGTAATCAAAGTAAGACTACTAGTTCAAATTTAGAGTACTAACTAAACTCTTTGTATAGCATTGTTCTCAGCATCTGCTTTACATTATGTTAGTACCTACAACTCAAGTACAAAAGCCAGCTGGAGACGAAAGAAAAGGAAGAGAATCATCGAGGGAGAAAGGCACCAGAACATCTTCGACTAGCTGTTCAGGTTAAGAAAGATTGGACAATCTCCTGGGGTGAACAGTTCATGATATTGTTCAAGAGAACATTTAGAGAAAGGTGCAGGGACTATTTTGATAAGCTAAGATTGGTTCAAGCGGTTGGAGTTGCTATCTTATTGGTCTTATGATTCTTCAAGGACTTGCTAAGGTAAGATAGCTAATTAACATTTCAAATCATATAGTAAAGAAGTGCTAACAAAATCAAAGTTTCATGGTCTACAGGGTGGAAGAACAATAATCACAACTATTCACCAGCCGTCAAGCAGAATGTTTCATATGTTTGACAAACTTTTGCTGATAGCAGAAGGATACCCGGTGTACTATGGAAAAGCCGGAGAGTCTTTGGAGTATTTTTCGACTTTGAGATTCATACCGCAAATACCTATGAACCCTGCAGAGTTTTTGCTTGATTTAGCCACTGGACAAATTAATGACATTACCGTCCCGCAAGATCTACTATTACCTCAAGGGCAAGGAACACTAGACTCCGAGAAGGCTGTGATCAAAGTAAGACTACTAGTTCAAATTTAGAGTACTAACTAATTAAACTCTTTGTATGGTATTGTTCTCAGCATATGCTTTACATTATGTTAGTACCTACAACTCAAGTACAAAAGCCAGTTGGAGACGAAAGAAAAGGAAGAGAATCATCGAGGGAGAAAGGCACCAGAACATCTTCGACTAGCTGTTCAGGTTAAGAAAGATTGGACAATCTCTTGGGGTGAACAGTTCATGATATTGTTCAAGAGAACATTTAGAGAAAGGTGCAGGGACTATTTTGATAAGCTAAGATTGGTTCAAGCGGTTGGAGTTGCTATCTTATTGGGACTTCTTTGGTGGAAATCAAAGACTGACACTGAGGCTCATCTCCGAGATCAGGTAAAATTTCTTCGACCATGATCGATTACAAAAAAATGAAACAAATTACTATAGAAACATCCTAAAATATGTGTCCTCGATCTTTATGCAGGTTGGCTTAATGTTCTACATCTGCATTTTCTGGACATCTTCATCAATTTTTGGAGCAGTATACGTGTTTCCATTTGAACAAATCTTCTTGGTCAAAGAAAGGAAAGCAGACATGTATCGATTGAGTGTGTACTATGTGTGCAGCACCCTGTGTGATATGATAGCACATGTATTCTACCCCACATTTTTCATGTTGATTCTTTACTTCATGGCTGGATTCAAGAACACAGTTCCTTGCTTCTTCCTCACATTGTTTGCCATTTTATTGGTAGCTATCACAAGCCAAGTAAGTCGACACAAATCCAACACATTTAAAAGAAATTTCAATCTGATGGTTTAACTAAAAGTTAATACATTTCCCTCTTTTCCTAATTAGGGAGCTGGAGAGCTTTTTGGAGCTCTAATTTTAAGTATTAAAAGGGCTGGAATGGTTGCCTCATTGATACTAATGCTGTTTCTTCTAACTGGAGGGTATTATGTACAGGTAACTAGAACTGCTACACCTAGTACTATTACTGCTATACAGCAACCAATCTATTCCAGTCCAATCCAATTTGTAGCGCGCATTAGTTGTACTTTGTTGCTTTCCTAACTGATACAGAATGTTGTTTTGGTTGCAGCACATACCGAAATTCATGCAGTGGTTGAAGTACTTATCGTTTATGTGGTACGGCTTCAGGCTTCTACTCAAAGTCCAGTATTCTGGAGATGACTTGTACGAGTGTGAGAGCATAGGAGGGTGCAGACCTCTGCAGAGTTCACCAACATTTGAGATGGTGAACTTGGATGGTGGCATGAAAGAAGTCTGGGTTTTGCTGGCAATGGCTATATGTTACAGAATCTGTGCTTACTTTTGCCTTCGGAAGAGAATTAGCGTAAGCAATATGTGAATGTAAATTCCATTGAAGTATGCATGACAGCTCTATATATGTTTTCCAATATCAGATTTTGGAGGAACTTCTGGTATTGGTGAAGCTTGTAATTTGTCCCCGAGTAGTACGAATGTGTGCTCCACAAGTGTACGTCTTCCAAATTCATGTACATGAATTTATGAATAAGAGATAAAGCTAGCCATATGTATTTGTGTGTACATGAAGTTATGACGAGGATAATGTTGAGCTTCTTATCATTAGCCTTCGTAAGCCGATTTTAACTTTAATGATCAATTGCAATCAATTGCCCACTTAATTAGCCGCTAATTAGAATCAATTAACCTCTTGATTAGCCCCTAATTAGAATGAAATTCAGTGTTATGGAACAAAATCACATCTAGGCAAAATTTCAGCAGACAAGTGGCACATGACAAAACAGATTAAACAACAAGAAGAAAACGAGTGGAAAAAAAAAGTGATTCCAGCCATTTGGTCACCCCGCAATCACGTCTTGCCGACTACATAAAAGACCCCCCTTCCCAATTCAAAGAAAGACTCGACTTTGTAAGATTTAAGAAAAAATCCTGCCAGAGCAGAATCACTGTTTCACACATCACCATCATCATCATCTTCTTCTTCCTCATGTATGGTCAATATTCCACAACATTTCAGCATCAACTGAACTATTCAGTTTCCCAATTGGTGGACCCCCCCATCTCTCTGTTTCTCTGTTCTGATTTCTTGCCAATTCAGCTCAACACCAAAAACCCAATTCACTAAACCTCCCAAAGATTCAAACTTTCATATTCTCCCTCACTGAAGATTCAAACTTTCATACCCTCCCTCAATAAAGATTCAACCTTTAACACTTTCTGCATCAACCCATGTCGTTAGTTCCATATTCCGACCCGAATTCGGAGCCGGACTCATCCAACCCTGCATGGCAGGACATGTTCCGATCAGCTTCAAACCGGAAATCTCCTCCGGACCCTCTAAAGCTAGCCATATGTATTTGTGTGTACATGAAGTTATGACGAGGATAATGTTGAGCTTCTTATCATTAGCCTTCGTAAGCCGATTTTAACTTTAATGATCAATTGCAATCAATTGCCCACTTAATTAGCCGCTAATTAGAATCAATTAACCTCTTGATTAGCCCCTAATTAGAATAAAATTCAGTGTTATGGAGCAAAATCACATTTAGGCAAAATTTCAGCAGACAAGTGGCACATGACAAAACAGATTAAACAAGAAGAAGAAAACGAGTGGAAAAAAAAAAAGTGATTCCAGCCATTTGGTCACTGCGCAATCACGTCTTGCCGACTCCCAATTCGTCAAAGAAAGACTCGACTTTGTAAAGATTGAAGAAAAAATCCTGCCAGAGCAGAATCACTGTTTCACACATCACCATCATCATCATCTTCTTCTTCCTCGTTTATGGTCAATATTCCACAACATTTCAGCATCAACTGAACTATTCAGTTTCCCAATTGGGTCCACCCCCCCATCTCTCTGTTTCTGATTTCTTGCCAATTCAGCTCAACACCAAAAACCCAATTCACTAAACCTCCCAAAGATTCAAACTTTCATATTCTCCCTCACTAAAGATTCAAACTTTCATACCCTCCCTCAATAAAGATTGAACCTTTAACACTTTCTGCATCAACCCATGTCGTTAGTTCCATATTCCGACCCGAATTCGGAGCCGGACTCATCCAACCCTGCATGGCAGGACATGTTCCGATCAGCTTCAAACCGGAAATCTCCTCCGGACCCTCACGCGCCTCACGCGCCGCCGTCGCCGGCTCCGGACCCGCCGAAACCGGCCGGCCCAGATCACAAAACTGGCCCGACCGGCGATTCCCAGGTACGGCTAGCCCTGTACATAACCATGGCGCATGCTGGTCTGGCCTTCACCATTTTTATATTCTATGCTGTGGGTAAGCTTTTAGAGGAGTACTTGAGGCCTATTCAGTGGGCTGTGTTGTGTTCAATTCCTTTGAGAGGTATACAGCAAGCCCTTGTGGGGTTTTGGTCTGAGCCATTGAGGCTTGGGCTGACTGAGACTGTTTTGGCTGTTCCTGTTGCGATTTTCGGGGTTTTTGTGGGTACCCTTGTGGAGGTTAGGGAGATTTGTTTGAGGGTGTTCCTCCGGAAGCCGAAATTGGAGCACCGGAGGAAGCACCAGAGTGAGTTTTCTAAGCTGTTGAGGTGGTTGGTGTCGTTTTGGATACTTATACTTGCTTATGAGAGGATTGGTGGTGTTGGGTCTTTGGGGATTGGATACATAGTAGCCATCATCTTGTCCAGTAGTCATCTTGTGCTTATGGATTATGGTTCATCTGAAATTCAGGAGGATATACCAGGTCATAGTGAATATCTCACAGGACTTAGCATCATTGGTGGAATGACATTGTTTCCATCTGCATTGGAGGTAAACTTTTTTACTTTTCTAGTTTCATCATTACATATACTGGTTTTTTTATACTCAACCCAATCTTTGTTTTATTTTATTTTTCTTTCCAAATCCATGTCCAATATGGAGGTATAGTGCTGATGCAGGTGCTTGTTCACATCAAATTAAGTTAATTGAAGAGTTGAACTAGCTTCAGCTTTCAACTCGTATATCTTTATCAGACTCGTCATTTTCTTTGTATAATCAAAGCCTGTCTTGTTTACTGATTTTGAAGCTAAAAGGTTAAAATAAACTTCATTGCTCCGGGAAGCACTTGGTCATATCACCTTGATTATTACATTCTTAAGCTAAATTTATAACATCATCTAATGGCACGGAAACATGATGCTATTCCATTCTGTTATAGTATACAGTGAATACTTGAATCCCTTGATTTCATGACACGGTACTGATGCTTGTTGTTTCTCAGGGTGCAATTATGGGCCCGCTCATAACCACGGTTGTGATTGCTCTCAAGGATTTATACGTGGAATTTGTTCTGGATGAACGCAAGGATAAAGATGTGTAGAAAGCCTGTTATAATACATAGTAGCCATCATCTTGTCCAGTAGTCATCTTGTGCTTATGGATTATGGTTCATCTGAAATTCAGGAGGATATACCGGGTCATAGTGAATATCTCACAGGACTTAGCATCATTGGTGGAATGACATTGTTTCCATCTGCATTGGAGGTAAGCTTTTTTACTTTTCTAGTTTCATCATTACATATACTGTTTTTTTATACTCAACCCGATCTTTGTTTTATTTTATTTTTCTTTCCAAATCCATGTCCAATATGGAGGTATAGTGCTGATGCAGGTGCTTATTCACATCAAATTAAGTTAATTGAAGAGTTGAACTAGCTTCAGCTTTCAACTCATATATCTTAATCAGACTCATCATTTTCTTTGTATAATCAAAGCCTGTCTTGTTTACTGATTTTGAAGCTAAAAGGTTAAAATAAACTTCATTGCTCCGGGAAGCACTTGGTCATATCACCTTGATTATTACATTCTTAAGCTAAATTTATAACATCATCTAATGGCACGGAAACATGATGCTATTCCATTCTGTTATAGTATACAGTGAATACTTGAATCCCTTGATTTCATGACACGGTACTGATGCTTGTTGTTTCTCAGGGTGCAATTATGGGCCCGCTCATAACCACGGTTGTGATTGCTCTCAAGGATTTATACGTGGAATTTGTTCTGGATGAACCCAAGGATAAAGATGTGTAGAAAGCCTGTTATTCCCCAGCAGTTTTCATTTATTTATTTGCACCTGCAGCTTAATCTGAACTGCAAGTGCATTATTCTTTACCAGTTGGTTTTGAGTGCCTCTTTCTACTCCTAAGGTATGCTAATTCCTTGTATCTTAATTAATATCATTTGAATCACTAGTGATTTATTTTTCCAATTTTTTTCTGTATATCTAGAAGAGTGTAAGATCTGTTTGGTGGCTCTGTGTATCCTATCAACATTTGATGTGCAATGAGAAATTTGTAGATTATTCTTGTCGTGTTCGGAACATGTGATACAAATTTATTTAGTTGTTGGCAGTAGTGGATTATTGAGCAGATATACATTTATTGTCATGCCTTTGTAACTCTGTTTTACAAAACCGAGCGTTGCAGACAACTTCAACCAAAATTGTGTTATCCTCGCCTGCTCTCAGCCCTCATTGACTATTTAGTGCAATTTGAAATATGCATTGTACTTCTAAAGCATATTCTTGCAACAAAAAGGCACCATGCTTTTATGCATTACCAGATTTGTATTCTTGATCTGACTGGTATTGTATTCGCAAAATTGGACGGCTGAGGATTCCTTTGGATAGGTGTTACAGAAGGAATCATATTCTTATGGTATGATATATTCTCTTATCTGAAGAGGATTAGCGTGATCATGCATTATGTGGAAACTATAAATCACCATCATCTTTGTCCACAACCAAACTGCATGTGCTCAAATATGAGTAGAGACTCGAGAGCATAATCAACTCCAGACATCTCACAAAGTACAAAAGGTATTGTATACAAGGAATGGTAGTCTCCTGATGGTAGGAAGACTGGAGGACTAGATAAAGAAAAAGGGAAGTTTGATACTTAGATTACAAATATAAATTCCCATTGTCCAACAAGGGGAAGACAAAATAGTTCAGACTAAAACAAAGTTATTATTTTCATGCTTGTGGTGGTTACAAACCTCTAATCAAAACCCCTAATTTTCCTATGTAAGAGAATAATTGTAAAATTAGTTGAGTACTAAAACTAACTACAATAATCTTTGTTCACAGTTTTCTCAAGGACAGATGATTAAACGGTTAAACCATAACATTTTTTACATGATAAATAATTGCAGTTGACATTTTTTACAGCCTATACTTGGCTGGCATGATAAATATAGATGATTAATGACCTCAGGGAAATAAGTAACGTACAATTGCAAAAGCAGTTCCTCAATAGTTCATATTTCCAAACTGTTCTCTCAAAGTTAAGTTTACAATAGCAGAAGAAAACTACTCAAGAAAATACAAAGGCACTTGGATTAGAACTTGCATCCAAAGAAGATACAATAGCACTTAAAGCAAAAGATTGCCGTTATGTACTGGCACTACGAATCTGCAACAAAACATAAACCGAAAGAGCACAATGTTAGTCAATGCAGAGTTTTATGAAAGATATCTGTAGTCACATATACTAATATGATTACTTCCTCATCACTGAACTTAGCTTCTTCGTGGTAAATCTAAAGAGAAATTGGGAAATGAGCTATGGATAGTTCTGAACAAGCAAATAAAACTGCATTTATCAATTCATTACATGAACTGTATTGGAAAGAAAGCAATCATTGCATGAACCATTAAGCAAATAAAACTGCATATATCAATCCACAAACTTTGCCATGTGACCAAATGTTCCAGTCCACTGTTTTGCAAGCACTTAAAAGTTAAAAGACACTCATCCTGAATAAATGACAGAAAAGGTATTACAAATACGAAATATGAAACATTGTTGCGATTACAAAATCTAATGATCATATATGCTAACAAAATCAAGACCATAAAAATATATGGAAAAACAGCTCTCCACATAATCAACTTACCTCTTCTATTCCTCAGCAAGAAACTGCTTCATTCTTGTCAAGTAAGACAATGCTTTCTTCATAAGGATCAATGGTGTAATATTTATATCCACAAATCCCAAGATTCTTGAATTGTCCACTCACAAGATCTAGCGAAACTAATTCATTTATAGCTTCTTCGCCTCCATAATGCTGCTTAAGATTACGTACCATTACTACTTCACCGCTCTTCCTAAAACATAAAGCTCTAGGTAAACTTCTTTGTGGACCTTGTGGACGGAGAGTTACCAATTTGGTCCACGACTCCTCCACACAATACTCTTTCATTACCCATACATCCAGTAAAGAATTGGGATTTATATAACCATCATCATACCTCATGAACAGAGCAAGGGATTTTCCATCTCCTGAAACAGACAATCGCAATGACCAGTCTCTATGCCATGGCTTAAATGAATCCCAATCCAAACTCTTTGGCATCATTATCTCCCGGAATAACTCACTGCCCACATCAAATGCCAATATATAATGTAGCTTACTTCCCGAACCATATGCATCCCAATGAAGAGCCCCATTAACAAAAGCCTGGGCCAAGCGTTCTCCAAGTAACGAAGGTCGGGGATCAACAAACCTAGGACTACTCCATGAGCCTGTAGTTAGGGAATAAATCTCCACAAAAGTTCGATTCTCAGTTTGTTCGTCATTCCATCCATATTGATCCTCGACAAGCCTCACAACCTTATAGTCATTGGTAATAGCATCAAACGCGAACCCGTGATAAGAATAATACCCACCAACAGTCCGAAAGGTAAGGCCAGGCTTGGGAAGGGTTACTAACTTTCTTATAGAGGGATTCCATATCAAGAAGCTGTAACCATAGCATTCTAAATCATCTGCGAGGCACACTAGCCCATTACAAACACCAACCACGCGGAAACACTCATTACGCATTTCCGTATCAGCAATTGGAGATTGAAATCCCATCTCACAGCAATCATCAAAAGCATTGTAAAGGGAGATATCAGATATATCGGGGATATATCGGAGATACATTGTACGAAAATATCGTTTTTGAAAAAAGTAAATTTATTAGAAATTTAGAACTACATATAAATACATATGTATGTAAACTTCATCTACATTCAAAAAGAGACTCTAGGCGGTTGAAAAGCCACTCGCTGGTCTACGAAAATGCAATAATCAGACCAAGACATATGACCCATATAGTGCGAATTGTAGTGATGAACATGATAGTTATAGATCTCTTTAGAGCTGCTGACAGTTTCCCCTATAAGGGGATAATAAGGATGGACCCAAATAGATGACTGATCATATACTTCTCCATATTGATTATATCCATAAGCATCATAACCAAATTGATTGTTGCCTTCATGAGATTCATTTGAGATCCTACTGCGCTCTGTGCCTAAACTGATACAGTCAAAACTTAAGGCAATTGAAGAAACATCAGATGAGGTACTTTGATCATCAGTTGCACCTCTAGTCCTCCTCCCATATCGGGTCTTCTCTTGAGCACCATGACCAGCTGTTCTCACTCCGTGGTCTTCATCTTGGGTGGCATGATCAAAGTTACCTTCAAAACTACATATCATATGTAGTTTTCTTCATATCATATATCACATTCTATTTTTAATTATGTTGATCCACTAAAACAACAGACAACTTCCAAAAAAAAATTTCAGGTTTAAGACACAGACTACACAGTAGCTTCGTTATTCCTCACTTTTTCAAGATGCATAGCCAAAATTTAATACTCCGTACTCTGCAGTCTGCACTCTCTTCTCATCATGTCATCCATATATGGTTCCTTGACTTCCTTCTGCAATGTCATTTGGCCTCATTTGAATAATTGTACCTTTATGGTTTTATCTTCTTTCTATTATTTAACTACAGAGTTACAAACTACATACAGAGTTACAGAAATAGTCACAAACTACATAGTACCAAATCTCTCCTCACACAGATTTGCATTCAGACTTTTAGAGAATAACTTCTCACCCAAAATCGCCTCGAGGGTATTTATCCAATTCTCCTCACCTAGATTCGCCTTGAGGGGATTTTTTTTCCTCACCTAGATTCTCCTTGAGGGGATTTTCTACTCACCTAGATTCACCTTGAGGGGATTTCTCCTCACTCAAATTTGCCTTTAGGAAATCTCTTTTCACACATATTTTCATTTAGAGAATTACAGAATTTTTTTTTTTTACCTCAAATTTTACAGATATTTTTTCACTTTATCGGGATATATCGCAAATATCTAATATATCGGGGATATTTGACGATGTCGGAGAAATTTCGCAGAAACGGTGACAGATAAGATATTTACCCCCCTAGATATATCGGTCCGTCAAAAAAATGAGATATCGGGAGATATATCGGAAATATCGCAGAGATTTAGAACCTTGCTCTTACCTTTACAATTTTGAAATTATAACTTATTAAATTTATATTTTTTATTTTATTTTTTTGGGTCATGAGGATTTGATTCTCAAACGAGGAAGTTTGGATCGTAGCACTTCCGTGGAACTCGAGCAAAGAATCTCTAAAAATTTAAAAAGTACAATTTTTCTGCAAAATTCATGTGCTAGCATAACATTTGCCAATGGAGTATGGAACATTGGAACTAACCGCATTGCTAAAAATGCCCACACCAACCGTAATAAGCAAATCGAAAGCTATAGAACAACCTTGGGAAAGACTCGAGCACAGTTTTGTTACAGACAGACAGACAGAGCAGAATACCGCATCTTCATTCTCAAAGACACTCGACATTACACACTCGACATTATTTACAGTATCAACTATATCACCCAGGTATTACCTGGGACAAACACAACAGAAATATTGCAAGTTCCTTCCTATCACCGCATCTGCCTACCAGGTATCCAAAACTGCTTCAATCATCACGGCACAACAGTGGGTATAAAATATGCAAAAGGGTTATTACACCCATAGAAAATAGCTTTGTTTACGTCTGCATGACAATCAAGCGGCACTCAGGCAGTTCTCCCATGTCCCATACTTTGAGCTGAAGCTGCCTCCACCACTTCGCTGTGCATGCTCAGAAATAACTGTACGTGCACAATTATCCCAAGCCCTTGCTATCTCCCCAAGGGACATGGGCTGCGAAATGCTTCGTAAAGAGATGCTAAACCTTGATTTTGCCTTCACAGAAAGATCTTCATACTCCTTACTGTCAAAATAGAACATTGGAGTCAATAACAAAAAGAAAGGACACCTAAATGGGGAGAAGAAAAAGGACACCATCCCATATGGCGGATACTTTGCAATAGTGGATACAAAATCTATTAGGTTCATGTAACAGAAGCAATAGCAACATGTCAAGAATTTCCAAAACTTTATTTCCTCACCTGACTTCAACCGGAAACTTGTCTAACAGTATTGGAGAGCAGTTGGGATAATTTGTCGGAACAAGCAGTCTTAATGGCTGAATCGGAGACTGCACCACATTGTAGTAAATGCATACATAAATTAATTTGGTTATCAAATCAATATTTGCATACAGGTAACAAATCAGTGCAGTAATGTCTAAGGACCAACCATTTGTGCTGAAGCATACTGCGATTTCAAGTTGGGACTGAGAGCCACAGCATCAAAAGAGCACTTGACGATGGTTCCTTCACCCCCTTCAGCAGCAGCCGCACTTGGATCAACATCTTCATCACTGATATCAACAACTGTATCTATAAGCCGCCGATTTATTTCTCTTATTTCTTCCATAAGAGCATGATTAGCCTGCAAAGATCAGATAGGTCACATAACCATTTCAAAGAAGCAGCTGCCCTTTTAACCATAAATTGAAGATTACACCAAAACAGGAAGTTCCTCAGCAAAGAACACTTAGTTATGATCTGCAACAATGTAACATCTTTTAAACATAGGAATTTAACTACTAATTCCATCTTCCACAATATAAAACAAAAGCAAACAACTCCCAGGTTTAAGTGTCTAATCTCAGATTATGTCAGCACTTCAGGCACATAAAAGTGTATGCATAGGTGCAGAAGTAAACCTAGCTGCAGTCCTCTTTTATATTTTGAGAGGGATCAAGAAACTATCCTCAGTCTTGGTGATATTGTTATTTATGTATGTAATATAGCTATTATGTGTGCATCAATCACATATTTTGTTATTATGACAAGGAAAGAAGATTAATACCTCAATCCTAGGCCTTTTGATACGAGACGTTGCAGTTGACTCCAGGTCAGATGTCTCTGAACAGGTCAACTGCTTGAAACTATCATTCATGCTGCCACCTGATGACACAACATTTAAGGGCATGGCACTAGTGTATCGCCTCATTTTCCTTGTCCCATTTGTTGTTCCATCATGAGTGATGAAGTTTCTCGCCTGTAGACGACATTTTGTCATAGCAACCAGATCCTCACCAACTGCAGCTCTAGATCCATTACCTGGTGCTGAACCTGCTATCCTATCAATCATACTCACTACTGAGCCTATGTCACTGACAGATGCACTTAATGCCTTTGGTGATATTGACTTGACCTGAAAATTATGGTTACCTTTAGTCAAACGCTACTGAGAAGTGAAAAATGGATGTTAAAACCAAGTACTAGAAAATAGGAGGATGTGAAAAGAACTGGCTTTACTAACCGCTTTAATCAAGCGTTCAAGAGGTTGCTCTGTAACACTTGACTTGCCAGATATTGCTGACAAAGCATTAGCATGAGTGCCATCTGGACCGATAAATTCAGCAAGCAAAGGAGAGGCTGATATCCCAGGGGTGCCGATGGCAAGGGACTGGACCTGAGCTCCGACAACAGTTGCTTGTTGATGTCCAACATTCCCAGCATTTGCGAGTGAGGAAGGTTTCTCTGAATCTCCTGGCATAGGTGATGGCGCTATGGGAGTTGAAGGAGATGGGATGACAAATGGTGAGCTAGCATTTTGAGCTTTTGGGACTAACATCGGCTGGTCAACTTGTGGAGAAGAATGCTGTGACAGTTGAGGAGATTGAGCCTGAAGGAGTTGGTTGCTTGATGTGATAGGATATGGAGATCCCGGTTTTAATTGCGAATGAGGATAAGCACGCTGGCCTACAGACATTTGTTGCTGAAAGGCCCCTGACTTAACACCCATCCCTGGCCTTACTTTCACATCATTAACATCACTGATTTGGTGAAGCTGTGGCATTTGGTGTGCCTGCAACTGTCCAGGCAGCTGCTGCTTTGCTTGCTGTTGTAGCTGTTGTTGCTGTTGCTGTTGCTGCTGCTGCTGTTGTTGAATTAGCTGCTTCTGCATCAACTGCTGCTGCTGCATCTGTCGTTGTTGAAATTGTTGTTGCTTGAGTTGATTCTGATACAATTGCTGTTCCTGCTGTTTCAGATGTTGGCTATGAAGCATACCAGAATTTGACTGAAGGGGATTAATGTTGCTCTGCAGCATGTTAATCCCATTCTGTGATGATAAGGCATTCATGTTAGCTTGTTGGGGAGCACTGACAGGAGTCTGTTGGATAGAGCCCACAGGGACCTGCTGCAGTGAGTTCAGTGCGGTTCCTTGTCCTGGATCCATATTGGAACTTGGCTGCAACGGATTCATCATGTTTTGCTGTGCTGTTGAAACCCCAGATAAAGAAGACATAGAATTTTGCTGCAAGCCCGTCATATTGTTCTGCTGCATTGTTGGCACAGAACCTTGCAAGTTCAGGGATTGCAATTGTGGGTTCATCTGATTTTCATGAGATTGCACTTGAGTAATCTGGGATTGTGACTGCTGCATGGACTGCATATGCGGTGGGGGGAGCTGCCCTGGCGGCAGAGAAGAAACAGGCTTCCTGGGTCTATTTGTATTAATAAAATTTATTATCTGCTTCTCGTATAAGCCCAACTTCTCCTTCAAACCAGGTGTTATGCTAGTTTTGGAAATTTGTAAGACTGTTATCAGGCGCTCCAGCATGGTCTTAAACATCTTCAGCTTCTCAAGCTGATCTGACTTTGGCTGTTGTGGAAGGGAGTCGTGCTAGCAAAGAGAAAGAAGAGTGGTAAGCCAAAGACCTTGTACCCACTAATGTCAGCATGTTGATAATAATGCCATGTACAAAGGCATTATTATCAGCTGCTTAAAGAGTAAAAAATACCAAGAAGGAAAATGGGAAGACATACCTGATGAAGTTTAGTAGCAATTTTTTGGTACATTTCACTTAGTTCGGGGTAGTACATATCCTTCATGACTTTGATCTGCAAATCAAAACAACCATATAGTTAGTAAAATATTTGTTGTATCCACATAATGCAGATTTTATAAGATCACAAGATCTCTTTGATTATTACTTGTTAAAAATCTTCAAAAGTATTTGCATTTGAGGACACCCTTAGGAATTTATTTAGTTAACTATTATGAAAAATACAAAGAAAATCTGTAAAGCATTGTTTGCTTTACTCTTGGAATCTTTTCATCTGGGAATAATAGTAAGTTTTCCGTACTGCCAGGATGGGAAACCTAGTTTACTGCTGACATCACTTGTTGATGTCGGCAGAGACCTAATGGAGCCTTAATACAACCCCTACCAAAACTGCCAAACCCTCCTAGAAGTTCCATCATATGGGATATGTGAATGTCAAATTTCTTCTGGTACAACAGGAAAATTGATTTTCTACCCATTTATAATCTAGTTGATGTATTCCCAGGTTAGCACCACGATGTCATGTTATCTCCACCCAAATGGCTAAATCTAAAGCAATGTCTTTGCTGCCTTTCAAATACTATATCACAAGTGGACATAATTTTGTTCTGAACAATGTGACCCCAGGGTATCACCCGCTACATACTGTTTTCTACTATGTTCATACTTCAGTACCATTATTTCAGGTTGTTACAGCAGCTAATAACACCCCAATAAGCCTGTGGATAATCCCTAGAACTCAGGGACCTCACCTTTTGATAGACCTCCTCTTGCCAATCAGCACCATTTGTATGTCCAGTCTGGGCTGTGGAATCTAGAGACGCTACACAATATACATACACAAACATCAATATTTGCAAAACCTTATAATTAGAAAAAGCAATGCTAGCAGAACATTGATCATAGGCAAAAACAAGCTAATAGAAAGTGAAACAGAATAGGAAACTGCATAATTGCAGACAACATACTTGATGACGTCTCAGGAAGGGCTCTTTGAGCTTGATATAACTGCTTTTGCGGATCCATTACATTTGGTGGTTGAAGCATGGATCCTGATACCTGACCTGATGCTTGGATCCTTTGCTGCAGATCTCGTTGTAGCTGGTTTGATTGCTGTTGCATACCCATCTGTTGTTGTATCTGTGCAGGCTGAGATTGAATCTGTGATAATAATTGTTGCTGTGACACCTGAGGTTGGGACTGATGTCCTTGAATCGGTAATGCTGGACTCTGATGTTGTTGCTGAACCTTGGATTGCAGCATGTGTGCAGAGTGCTGATTAGTTTGCATGCTTGAGTTACCAGTTTGAGTACCAAGGTGCTGCTGTTGCTGTAATCCAGTAACATTACTCTGAGTGCCCAACTGTTGCTGATGCATATTTGAGAGGTTGTTTTGCTGAGCCATTAATTGGTGTTGTTGTTGCTGCTGCTGCTGTTGCAAGTTTAACATATTATTCTGCTGGCTTAGTAACCTTTGCTGTTGCTGTTGCTGTTGCTGTTGCTGTTGCTGTTGCTGTTGCTGCATGTCCCCTACATTGTTTTGTTGTCCAATAAGCCTCTGCTGGCTTAGTAACCTTTGCTGTTGCTGTTGCTGTTGCTGTTGCTGTTGCTGTTGCTGTTGCTGTTGCTGCATGTCCCCTACATTGTTTTGTTGTCCAATAAGCTGATTCTGCGGCAAGTTTGTTGAATTTGGCTGTTGCACCATAAGCTGTGGCTGTTGCTGCTGCTGCTGTGGGGGCAGTATTGACTGCTGTGGGATTGGTGTTTGCTGCTGATGAACAACAGAAGACTGTTGAGGCTGCTGTTGCTGCCGCAGAACAGATTGAGAATGCTGCTGAAGCATGGCTTGTGAAGAGTGTTGCATAGCAGATTGTTGATTCTGCTGAAGACTAGAGAGAGACGACTGCACTGCAGGAGGTTGCATAACAGATTGCTGAGAAGATTGCAACTGAGGTGATTGCAATAAGTTCTGCTGCTGCTGTTGTTGCTGTTGCATATGATTTTGCACAAGTTGGATGTTTCCCTGCTGCTGAAATTTTGGCTTCATGAGCTGTTGTTGTAACTGTTGCTGGTACATATACTGCTGTGAATTCTGGGTTTGCTGCTGTTGCTGCTGCGGAACTACCTGTTGTCGTCCTGGCATTTGCCTTTGGGAATTAGCAAACATATTTGAAGTTACCCCCTGGCCGATGGAGTTCCCCAATGAATTCTGTGATGTCCCCGACATACTTTGCAAGTTTGCATTTCCAACAATACTCGGTACAGGAGTCTGGGTGAGCCCAGATGCAGGAGATAATGCAGATGATAAGCCAGCAGAATTGGGCGGAATGTTATTCTGAATGTTCTGTGATAAGAGTTGTTGGCGTGGTTGAGATTGATTGGCTGGCACTGGCATAGGGAGTGACTGTCCTTGATTGGGAACTTGGGGTTGCATGAAAGATCCTACTCAAGCAAGATACAACAAATAAACACCAAATGAAAACAAATTAATGCTAAACAATTGGGGACTTGGGCTTGCATACTGAAAGATCCTACTCAAGCAAAATACAGCAAAAAACACCACATGAAAAGAAATTAATGCTAAACATAGTTAGCTTTTTAGACAAAAATGCCATCAATAGTTGAAACGAAAGTCTCAAAGAGAATCAAGTAAAGCTGTAACGGTTTAAAACTATGCTTCATATAACCAAAAAAGAAAAGAAAAAAGCTAGGTCGAAGTAACATTTCCAGACAATAAATGGGTGAAGAGAAGGAGAAACGATTTTGTATTCAATATAGTTTACATGACACAATCCTTCTAATTTTTGGGAAGCCTCATGACTCCATCCTTTGCAAGAAAAGTTAAACAAGAAGTTTATATCAAAAGAATTTCAGTTTAGAGTGCACTCAATAAGAGCATGTTTTCCATCGTGTTTTTACCTGGATCAGGGGGCCTGTTACTATTACCAGCAGAGTTGCTTGGTAAAGAAGTGCCAATTGTGTTCTGAGACTTGGTCTCCATAGTGAGCATTTTCAGAGAAATTTTCCGTAGATAATCCGACTACAAAAAAAGACAGAAGCTAGATCAAATTGCTAGCTACACGCAAAGAAACAGTATATATCTAAGTCATTACATTACAATACACACAGAATGTTTACATGTACCATAGATGATTAGGACACCAAAAGTACCTGGCTTGTAGCAGCAGTATAAATCTTTTCCTCAAACCTAACAGCAATTTTCTTGAGTTCGTGCAATCCCTCTTGACCGGAGAAGGGAAGATGCCTCTTCAATGTATCCATTCTTCACATACAACAAATTCAAAAGCCATTATTAACACACAACAAAAACAAATTCAATATAAACACACCAATGCACTCGAAAATTTCAGCATACTAACATCTTATTGACGATTCTCTGCCGCGAATCCTGCTGTAATTGGCTCCTCCAATCTCCTGCATCCATTGCAGGCTCTCCACCTTGAGGAGGCCTCCAATTATTCGTGTCCATCGGAACCTAACCAGCCCCAACAAACTGAAAATTCAACACAAAACAGATTAACCACCAACTCCAAGGCACAAAATTCATACACTAGTTGCTAAATTTGAACCATGATAGTGATTCTACAAAACTCTGTGCCACAAAATCGTATCCATTGATCTAGCCAACTCAAACACGCAATTCCTAAATTTCAAGCATGCAAAAATCCAAGCTTTGCAATCCACTTACAACCCTAACCCTAACAAAATCCTCAACAATCTGGTGAACAAAACCCATGGTGATTAAATTTTACACATAAACCCATATTCGAATAATCCAAGAGTGTCGAACCCATGAAAATTGACCGCAAAAATTACATAAAAAAGTTATCTTTACCTTTAAAGATTGAAACCTTGAAGGTGAAACCGAAATTCCCAAACTGGGATCAGATTGAAATTGAGGGTATTAAGCTGAAAACAGGGGAACGGGTTTTGGATGATGCGTAGGAATCAAGTCAATTTTGTGAGTATGAAAAACGATGAGTTTCGAATTTAACTGATAGGAAAACCAATATTTGGGTTTGGTTTGGAAGCCATGAAAATCAAAACAAAAAGCTCTGGCTAAAACGAAGAAGAAGAAGAAGAAGAATATTTATATTTATAGACGTGTTTTTCTAATATTCGGGTCGGGTTGACTTGGATAATGTGATCGGCTTTGGAAGACTTTTGACCGGAGCTATATCCAACAGTCAAGAACTATAATCCAAGTGACATTGCAAGTAGTGCTAGAGATTTAGACAAGAAAAAGGAGAAGGAAAAATGCAAGTTACTTGGGGTCTGTAAAATTATTCAGGGTGACATGATAAAATTTTTTTACTAATGTAAAATTCTACGATAACTTCTCTAACTTATTGCTGATGTAAAATTCTTACTTTTTAATGCTTTTTCAGTGACATATGTTGCAAGGATTTGTGTTTACATCATTGGATCTAGTTTTAATGACTGCAATCGCATATATTTAATTTATGTGTTTTAATCACAGCTCTTGATAATCCTAGTATGGTACAAGTTCTCTCATGGTGACCAACTAAACATTACTAATGGAAATTATTCTATGCACCGACGGTAAAAGCTCTAGGTCTCGTATATCTAATTTGAAGAAGGAAAGTAAAAAGTAAGTGAGTTCATAGAGATCCGTAAAATTATACACGATAACACAATCCTAACACATTTGTTAAGTTTGCATAAATAATAGAAATAAATAGTTAAATATCATTACACTTTAACATAGAAATTTATTAATGACTTTTTTTTTTTTTTGAATCAAAGTAATCAATTTCATTATCTCATGCCAAAATGACACAAATACATACCTTCCCTTGCCAACTCTAGGGCAAGTTTAGGATGTGGTATGCTAGCACCACCCATTAGGCAACCAGTGCTCACTTATTAATCAAGGCAATCCTAAAAACTATGAAAATAAAGCATAGTAATTGGGCAAAGTTCAGAAAAATAAAGAAAATTTAAATTTTCTCCTTGCCCTTAACAATTGGGCTAGGAGGTTTGGAGAGAAAAGCTAAACAAAGTTCTTGTGCTTCAGCAATCTTCTATCTCGTCTAATTGGTTATCATGTTACAAACAATAATTTCTCGTTGTGTTAAGTGTTCTAATTTTAATGGATGAATTTAATTTTTGGGATTAGGCTTGAATATAAACTAGATCAACTAGGTATAAAGCCGAAGTTACTGTTAACATATGAAAAGGTTGACCTATTTTCTAGACCAACTATATAATAGACAATTTGATAATCTAATGAGTACACATCCATTTATGTCATGTTATTCATATTATTACATGCATATATAAGAGCATCTCCAACAGTTTCTCTATAACTAAGTATGACTTTAGAGATAAAACCCCTAGCAAAACCCTAGATCAGCAACCCGTTGATCTGCACTCTCTGACGACACTTCTCGTCATATGTACCTCATGCTGCCCTTTAAGATCCTAGCTAGTCTGGAACTGTTACAGTCTCAACAACACCGAAATACATAATACTCTTGTCAGTATTGTGCTACAACGAACCTTAGCATTGTTTTGCTATTTGAAACCATAGCCTCTCCCGACCTTTTCCAACCTTTTAATTGGTGTAAGGAGGAGTCTGGGCTTTGATGTCATCATTTGTTCCCCTTGCAGTGATGATTGCCGTGGTCTTGGTTTATTCTGGCACAATGAGATCCCTGTGCGACTTTGGAATTATTCTACAAACCATATTGACGTAGAGGTATGTGCCATCGGTTCCAAAAGAGCTTTTCGTGTTATTTGGGTGTATGGAGTGACAACTACATCTCTACATTTAAAGCATCTCCAACAATTTCCTTATAAAATCTCTATTATAGAGACTGTTTACTCTATAATTTTTCTTCCATAATTTAAACAGATTCTCTATCACATTCTCTATAATTTATTACTCACAATTAAATATTGTAATAGTTTTTAAATTTGGAAAATATAATCACATATTTAATGATGGGAATAAATATTATTTGAAAGAGAACATAGAAGAGTGTGAAAACTTCCTAAAAGATGATTCCCTATAATTTTCAAATAGAGTTATTATCACAAATGATACATGAACTTATCTTCTATCTTATCGATGGTTCATGAACTTTAATTTTGATCACAACCAGTACCTAAACTTTTCGATTTCATTTCAAACGGTACCTATCACTAATTTCCGTTAAAAATTGACATGTGCAGAGCACATGACCTATATTCAAGAATAGTTTGACGAAATACCCATTTAAATTATAGAAGTTCAATTAAAGATAGAAATTAAAATGTATCTCTACCCTCTTATGAAAATAAAATTTAAAAACAAGATCTCAACAAAAAATAATTTGTTTTATAGATACAGACAAAACATTTCAAACAAAACTATAAAACTGTTCGAGTAAATCCATAATATGTGTCTGACCCAAACCCTAGGTTACATGACCTAGTTGTAATAGGGTTTAGAATTAGAGATATTCTCTGAGATATTCATAGATATCCGATTAATTGTACGATTATCTTTCCTTGTACAACTCTGATTCTATGCCTTGTAATCCTTTATATAAAGAGACATCTATTATCAATGAAAGCACGACTCAATTCTCTCCCAATTTTGGTTTTCCTTAAACATGTTATTAGCACGAAGCCTTAACCCTAAAACCCAAAATTCGTAGCCTTCAAACCCTAGCAACCACCGCCTAATATATCGAAGTTCTCAATCCCAGGATTCCAGAACTGGCTGTGGAACCACCAGAACCGGCTAGAAAACCACCGAATCAGCCACCGGAAGTATCGAACCATCCCTCCAAGAAGAAAAAAAGGGATCCCTGCACCGGTTCACCACCTCTCAGACCTCCGATTGCTACCAAATTTTTCCACCAACAGCACCTCGATCCCAGGATCCAGGAACCGAAAACAGAACTCAAAAAACCAGTCTGAAAACTGCTAAACCGACCTGCAGAAAAATCGGCAGAAGAAAGGAAAAAAAAAAGGGAAAGAAGGCAGCCTAGAAGCCCACTGATGCAGACCCACTAACGCGGCCCACTGCCACGTCAGCACAGGAACCTACTACCACGTTAGCACGGACCACGTCAGCACCGGTTAACGCTGGTTTACTTCGGTCAACTTTCTAGCAACTTTTCCGGGCACTTTTTCAGGTCAAATTTTCCGGCGACCTATTTCGAGGTTTTTTTTTTTTTCTAAAATTTCCCCTTTTTTTTAGAGTTTTTTTAATTCAATTTCTCTTCTTTTTCTCGGGAACTTGCAACATCCATTCTTGTACCCCCCTTTCTTCATCATAGGGGAGACCTAATTAAGCCGAACTGTGGGGGTTCATGCTCACTCCAAGCTTGGAGCTTGTTGAGATCTCCAAACTTAGAGTTTATAGAGAATTTATGATCGACCACTTACGTCATTATTTCGATCTAATCCAATACCTCTTGGAATTGAATTTATTGGAATCGATTACGCTAAAAAATTCCTAATTTCTTGGAAGCAATTATGCTCAAAAATTTTATATGTTTTCGTGGTAGCTTTTTTCGCTCCGAAACTAACCCTTTTTCTTGTTCTCTTTCAGGATGAGTAACCTGAACAAATTGGACTTTGCTCCATTGGGAACAACTGGCTCTGGATATTACAGGTGGGTTCATGATGCCCGCCAGCATCTCAAGGCCGATGGAATTCAGGATACGATTCTCGAGCCTAGCCAGGAAGTGTTAACTATTGAGCAAGCTCAAGCTTTGGAAGCAAATAGAGCAGCCTTAGAGGCAAATAAGGCAAAAGCCATCATCCTAATGACTCGTCATATGGCTGATTGTTGTGAAATTTTAATTAAAACTCGCAAGCGCACGAATCGTCGTTATATAGTATAGTGTGCAAGTACGAGGTCGTTCCAACTGAGGATTGATAATTTATTTAAACCCTAACTCAATTAATCCAAACACAAAATCAAAAAAACACAATAAAAAATTAAGATAAAGAAAGTATTGTTTTTAGATTTTCGAATAAAGAAATAATGTGA
Organism: Rosa multiflora; assembly: GCA_002564525.1. Taxonomy (NCBI): domain Eukaryota; kingdom Viridiplantae; phylum Streptophyta; class Magnoliopsida; order Rosales; family Rosaceae; genus Rosa; species Rosa multiflora. The sequence continues at coordinate 70,947 of BDJD01002979.1, forward strand.
AACAAACAAACAAACTTTATAAAGTTTATAAGTTGAAAAGCAAAGATGATAAAACCTAGGGTTTCAGAATCAACCACTAACAATCCTATTTATGTTTCGATACAATTAATAGATTCTTTTGTTTATTTTGATGACAATTCCTGTATCTAAGTCCAGGTACGGCACTTAGACCATAGTTTTCCTTAAGTGTATGATTCTCTCCAGGTACGGCAGAGGTCGTATATCCTAACATGCAGTTTATCCAGGTACGGCATAAATTTAACACATAGGACTCATTACATACTAAAAAATAAGGGAATCATACAAACCATTACTTCAGGTACAACAATAATGTAATTCACAACTCTTAATCACAAGAAGCTAATTTGAATTATATTGCAGGTACGCCTCAAATTCGTCTTCTAATTACTAGATGCAAAGCCCTAAGGTGATCAATCAAAGAACTTAAACATAAAGCATCAATTCAAATGGTGACTAAGAATTCACCATAAAGAAACTATAAATCCATCAATATAATACCAAAGTACATAAACAATCATGATAGGGCATCATCCTAACCCTAGAAAAAGGTTTAGCAAAAGATAAGTAAATAAACATAGAAAAAACATAAAAAGAATGGAAGGGAAAAAGAAGGGAAGATGGATGAGTCGTCTCCGCTCCTTAGGCGACTACATTGTGCTCCTGAGACTCTCATTCTCATGTAAATTCGTGCTCTCCCTTATATAGAGAAGATTTTTGCTCATCTTTGGCTTCATGTTTCCTTGTAAAACTTGGGTTTAGATTCCTTTCTTTATTTGGAATGGGAAAACCTTGAAATATCTCTTGTAGAAGTAGGAATAAATTCATCATTTAATCTTCATCTGAATTAACTTCTTGAAACATTAGGATTGATGATCTTGTGCCACAGAACTTGAGTTCTCCACGAATGGTTGTAAATTCCCGAGCAGATTTTCTGTTCTGACCTATCTTCACTTAAACAATCATAACTTTCTCTAAAAGTATTGAAATCGAGATCCGTAAAATTCTACAGAAAGTAGACATCCATAGCTTTCCATACATTAGGATCATTGTCTTATTAGATCCGAGCATTTCCCAGTAATTTGGCGAAGTAGGGTGTTCTGCAAAGATAGATTCTGAAATATGGTATCGCAATCGCCTTTCAATCCTAGTTAGCTCAATTTAGATTCTTTTCTTCTTTCTATGGAACAGACCTACAAAAACACTAAAAGATGTACATGAATCATAAATAAGGAGAACTAAACATAAAAATCAAGATTACGAGGCATAGAAATATAGGATAATATAAGCACATCAATGATTCACTCCAGTATGAGTGTATGAATGAAGAAAACCCCAGAAGGCTGTGGGTCTCATTCGAAGAAAATTTGGCAACGTTCGTGACTCCCTGCCTCCTGACCTAGAAGTGAGATGGCATAGCCTCTGCTTCTATGATTTCAAGTCAGTTCTTGACTACAACTTGGAAGTACTTCGCATTAAATCCTTAATGGAATTATGTGGTAAAGAGATCACAAATGCGATGTTGATTGAGAAGACTCTCTCTACCTTCCCTGTCTCTACATTGATGGTTGCTAAGAACTATCAAATTGATGTTACTGCAGGATGGATGACAAGGTTTCATGAGCTTATTGGAGCTATGAATGTCACTGAAAAGCATGACAATATCCTTGTGAAGAACTATAATTAGAAATCCGTAGAAACAAAGCGTATTCCGGAATCCAATTATAGTCACGCCCCCAAGAGAGGGCGCCAAGAGCCAAACCCTAATCTTAGGGATACTTCTGGACGTTCTGGTCCTTATAATCGCTCTACTTGGGAAGGTAACTGCCAAAATAGGCGAACACGAAACCGAAGAGGTCAACGTAGAAAGAGAGAAGGAGGCAATACATCTGGCCATGTTGGTGGCGCCACAAACACTAGGAGCCATCTAAATGATGCTTTCAAAGCGCCTCAGTCAATGGAGTCTGAGCGAAGAGATGTATGTTCTCGATGTGGAGTATCCGGTCATTGGGCACACATTTGTAGAGCTCGTGAAGAAATTGTCACCGCTTACAAAGTATATTGTGAAGCAAGAGAAGCTCAATATGTGGAACAAGAAGATTAAGAAGATGATCTAGAGTAAAGGGTTGAAGACTACAAATCTAGCTGTGATCAATAGATCGCCAATTCTGTTTAAATATTTATTTTTCCAAGAGATGTAATAGGCAATTGCCATATACTTTGTAGTAAATGTCATTGGTTTAGTTTTTCTTCACATAGGCTCATCCAAAATAACTATAATGTCTAGGAAGGTTTTGAGATATGTGGTACTTAAGCGAGCTTTGCTCCACGGACATCTCTCTACTCACCTGGTCATATTTATTTTGGAGTTACCAAAAGAAGTTAAATGACTACCTTTGTTTTGCATTAGCTAGCATTTGGATTAGATTCTCCTAATGGTTAAGAGACAATGATGTATTCTGTTGGCTTATGAATAAAATTTCGAGTTCTTTTCATTATGACTCCATTTTGATTATGAGCATATACTTTTGTAACTACGATGGCTAGGCCATCAGTATTAATTCAAGGACATGGAATAGCCTAAGTTCCCTCTGCCAAATGACACATTGATAAATGTCACAGAAACTCTCTACGCTCCTAGGGCAGGGCACACCTATGAATAGCCAACGGATTCCATGCGAAAACGCATGTAGAGAACTGAAATGAGTTCCTTTGCAATACCTCTAATGATTGCGAACAAAAGTGCATCTTAGAGAAGTTTATGCGTCTCTCTAGTGGACTATATATCACTATTCGAACTATTAAATCCAATAAAATTATGAGAGAAGATCTCTGGATTTAGACACATATTTGCTTTGTCACGACAGGATAGGTCATCATAGTCATGATATGATGATCCGTCTACTAAAGAATTCACACGAACATCCTTTCTCTCAAGCGAACCGAAGCATGAATCAAAAGTTGATTCCTAGACTAAGTGCGACCGTCGCTGCTGCCTCTGGCACCGACGCCATCCACCACTAGCCTAAGGCTGGAATAGTCCCTATCCATGACGCCATGGATGGCGTCCATCATGGTGATGACGCCGGCCCTAAGTGATGATGCAATCACCAACTTTGCTTCCAATAGCGTTTTAGATGCTCAGGCCCAACCATAATCCTCAATGGTTGCTTCTAAGGCCTATCACTCAATTTACAAAGCCTGTTCTTTAAGGAAATTATGACTGAGATCATCCTATGCAAAAGAAATGAACATACTCATTTTGTTCTTACATAGAATCCATGGGGATTCTATGGACTGATTCAACCAACTTGCAGACGTTTAAAAACACGCTGGTCACGTGTTGTGTCATTGTCCACTTGTAATGCTGTTTATGTAACACTCCTAGCACATATCATATGACAACGGGCTCACTCCCCGATGCAAAAGAAATGAACATACTCATTTTGTTCTTACATAGAATCCATGGGGATTCTATGGACTAATTCAACCAACTTGCAGACGTTTAAATATCTCATGATGTTGGTTGACACGCAAACACGCTGGTCATGTGTTGTGCCATTGTCCACTTGTAATGCTGCTTATGCTACATTCCTAGCACATATCATATGACAATGGGTGATTACATGCATTTCTATGCATGTAATTGTATCTAAAACACGATAAATTAGTTAATCCTCAAGTTAATTATTATGTAATTAATCCATTTTTATTTATTTTGTAGAAAATAAGCAGAGTTGCGGAAACGGGATAAAATGTCACGAAAATGGTGAAGATTTGAGTTTGCGAAAAAAAAAAGACGAAATTGGAGATTTGTTAATTAAGCTTAATTACTCAATTAAGCTTGATTACTCAATTAAGCCTAATTGGCTCATTAAGCCTTTGAGCTGCAGCACGTGGGGTAATCAAACCATCAATTAATGGTTTAATTAATCAATTAAACTATGAATGAGTTAATCATTCTACCTCCCTGACCAATTTGGTTGTGCCACGTGTCCTTCCCAACATCAATTCCTTTCATTGTTTCATTCTGGCATTGTCTCCCAACCAAGGAGAAATGAGCCATACGCCATCATATATATTCCCCTTTAATCACAGCCATCTATTCACCATCCAATTCTCCCTTGACAAACAGCCACACACCGAGACCACATATATATTCATTCAAACCCTCTCTCTTCTCCAAGAGCCGCAGACCCCAACTTTCCATTACCCACTCTTCTTCTTCTTCTTCACCGAGCCACATCACCTCCACCCCCATATCTCTCTCTTCCCA
>BDJD01002979.1:75469-86827 GCA_002564525.1 Rosa multiflora
TAGATTGATAAATTGACAACTTATTGGTCTTGTTGCATCTAGGATTTAAGTGTGGTAACCATTAGCTAGCTTAATTGTAACTAAGCTTGCTTGGGTCTCTATTATCTTGCACTCTAGGCCTCTAATTTTAGATATTGCGGCCTTAACCGGCGTAATGCCTAAATTAGAGAGTTGACTGTGGCCCTAACCGGCATAATCGATACACCGAAAGGATAATTGGTATAGTAGCCTTGACCGGTACTAAATACGGGACTTAACACATATAGGAAATGCATGCATTTGTGAAATTGACATCGATATTTGCAAGAGAGTTACTGTGAATCACCCGACACTCCCATGTTCCCATTAATTTGAAATCCGAATTTTAATTTCTTGCTTGATAATTAGTTGTTTGATTTTATTTTAGTTTGCATTTAATTTAGTTAATTCCCAATTCAAAACTCCCAAACAAAATTCTACCTTCCATTGTGCATAACTCATTTGGGCTACAAGTTAGTGGCTTTGATCAGGCTTAGTGTGAGCTAAGCCGAGCATTGTCGAGGCTTGGTGCCTTATGAATATTTTATTTTACTTTATTTTATTTTTATTTTTACTTTTTCATTGTATGCTTTTGAGTCACTCTAGCGCCAATTACCTCGGTTAGGTCCAACACCTAATCCCCGGGGTACGATAATCAAGGTTTTAATACTTCCCTTACTTGACAACGATTCGTACGCTTGCGAAGAGTTTATGAACCAAGTCAATGGGCTCACTCCCCGAATCATCTTATTCAGTCAATTGGATTTGACTATACTAGAGAGTTTATATCGAAGACTTTCGATGGATATTGCAATGGGACTGATATTGGACATCATATTCTCATGAACACACCCAAATGGTCTGGCGAAAACGACTACGATGGTAGTCAGGACATTGATAATGCCCTTCAATCTCCTTATATCCGCTTGGGGTGATGCAATATCGCATGCAATGATGCTAATTCGTCTACTACCCACCACCACTCTACCTCTGCATTACAGCTAGTGACTGGTTACAAGTATCGTACTTATGCAAATTTGATTGTGCCATTTATGTGCCAATTGCGCCGCCACAATGCTCTATGATGGGTCCTTACTGACGAATGAGCAATTACGTTGGATTTGAGATTCCAACAATTGTCCGCCTCTTAATGCCCTTGTTAGGCGATCTTTTTACCGCTAGATTTGAGAATGTCACTTTGATGAGACAGTCTTCCAGTCGTTAGGGGGAGATAAGAACACGAATGTTCAGCAAGAACGACAGGTATTGTCGTGGCCTGTCCCCACTATGTCTCATCTCGATCCCTATTAAAGTGATGAGATCACACACATCTGCTACAAATATGCTTGCAAGGAAGGACGTCCCTATGAGAGGACGTAGCGCCACCCTACACGGAGGTAGGCATGGCGTCAATGCTAAAGAAAGTGGCACTCTGGCGTTATAGGCCATGGCCCCAGCTAGGATGCGTGGGAGGCCAGTGGGTTCGAATGATACTTTGGCACAACTCAATCCTTGAATCATCAACACTCAAAATCTGTCTCATGAGTATCTTCCAGATTATGGTTATCGTTGAGGGATGCCTCAACGTCAGAACCTATTCATGACAATATAGAGTTCTATGAAAATTACACTAGTGTACATGAGATATGGGATAGAAACTCTATCATAATTGATGATGTAGTTGAGCATTTCGTTGCGCATGAGTTTGTTGAGTCTGATGATATCGAACTACGCTCCCTTAATGAATGAATGCCAATGTAGAGAAATTTGGCCTAAATGGAAAGATGCGATCCAGGTTAAGATGGATTCTCTGATCAAAATGAAGGTTTTTGAGCCAGTGATGTCAACACCTCCTAACATAAAATCTATTGACTAATGGGTCTTCGTTAGAAAGCGTGATGAGAAATAAATGGCAATCTCGCCTTATGACGCAAGGCTTCTCATAAAACGCCCTGGAATCGACCACGATGAAACATATTCTCTCGTAATGGATGTCATTGCACTCCACTACCCTGTCAGTTTGGTAGTTTTTGAATAACTGAACATGCAGCTTAGAAATGTAGTCACTACGTATCTATATGGGGATCTAGATACAGACTATACATGAAGGTTCATGGTGAACCTCATTTATCGAAGTCAAGTGGCTCTAGACCACAGAGCACGTTTACAATAAGAATGACACACTCACTAAAGTGACTACTTGATTGGAAATGAATATGCCCGCGTGTTTCCATAACAAGTTTCGGATTCAATCGCGGTTCATGTTAGACATGATCTTCATTGGAAGCCTTTAAAGAGTTAAGGGAAACCGTTGAACACTTGAAATCTGAGTTTGAGATGAAGGATTTTGGGAGAACACGATTATGTCTTAGTTTGGAACTTGAGCATCATGTTGATAGATGCTTAGGCATTTTGACAAGGTCAAACCTTCAAGCACCCGCATGATCGTCCGTAGTCTTTTTCCTGAAAAGCATCCTCTTTGTCCAAAGAATGATGACGAAGATGTGCTAGAGGCAGGAGTACCTTACTTAAGTATATTAGGCGTATTATTGTACTTAGCTCAATGCACAAGACCGGAGATCTCATTTGCAATGAACTTGTTAGCTAATGTATAGCTCTGCGCCAACGCGACGTCATTGGATTAGTGTAAAAGATATCTTTCGATACTAAAGATGTACGACTGATATGAGCATGATTTATCCCTATAGAGAGATGATGGATTCAGACCCATCACACATTAGGAACGCCGCCAACACTGGCCTGCGTCATCTATCCCCATCCTAAAACGACATAAGTGTTTTGGAAGGTTTTGCTGATGTTGGATATCTCTCTGACCCACACAAAGGTCGTTCCCAAACTGGTTAAGTGTTCACCATGGGTAAAGACCGTGATATATTGGAGGTCTACAGAACAGACCCTATTCGCTATATCTTCGAACAATGCAGAGATTATTGCTCTTCACCAAGTGGTTCATGAATGTACATGGATTGGATCCATAATTACGCATGTTCGAACAATTGTGGTTTGAAGTCTACCACAGATGAGCCTACGAGCATTTAGGATAATGCTGCTTGTTTTGAACAAATGGAGCAAAAAAATGAAGCAAGGCTACATCAAAAGCGACAATGCCAAGCATAATCAGCAACAACAGACTCTCCTCAAGATTAAAGTGAACTAGGTTCAATCTGAGGACAGTGTGGCAGACTTGCTCACTAAGTCATTGCCTAAATTCCCCTTTCGAGAAACATGTTGGTAGTATCGTTTACGAAAGTTATCCGAACTCCCATGACCGTTGTCATCAGGGGGAGATGCAGACATCAGGGGGAGATGTCTACATGTATGGTCTCGAAACATGAAGGGTGTGTTGTGCTCTTTTTCCCCTTCGACCGAGGTTATTTTTGTTCCATAGGGTTTTTGTTACTCGGCAAGGTTTTTAATAAGGCAATGAGAGGAGCACTACGTTTGGGCTACACAAGGGGGAGTGTTCAAGTAAATCCAGAATATATGTCTGACCCAAACTCTAGGTTATTTGAACAAGTTGAAATAAAGTTTAGAATTAGAGATATTCTCAGAGATATTCATAGATATCCGATTAATTGTACGATTATATTTTCTTGTACAACTCTGATTCTATGTCTTGTAATCCTCTATATAAAGAGCCCTATTATCAATGAAAGCACGACTCAATTCTCTCCCAATTTTGGTTTTCCTTAAACAAAAACTTTTTTTTTTTTGACAAACTATAAATTTAAAACCGAAACTTATCAAAACTTTCGTAAGTCTTTTTAGTATTTTTTTCCCCTGTCATTCATATTTTTAATTGAAGTTGAAAGCTTTTCTTTTTTATAGTCTCATTTTTTATAGTCACAATATAAGTGAAAATAAGTGATATTACAAAATAATAATAATAATAACTTTACAAATTTATCCTTGAAAAATGAGTCACATGTAAGTTTTTAATGAAATATTAATGGAAGTTAGTAATAGGTACCATTTGAAATGAAATCGAAATGCATGTTCAGGTACTAATTGTGATTAAAATTGAAATTCATGTATCATTATAAGATAGAGGATAAGTTCAGGTAGGGGTCGTCAACGGGCCGGGCCGGGCCCGGCCCGGCCCATTAATAGCGGGCTCGGGCCGGGCCGGGCCGGGCCTTGCTATATTTTTAAATAATTGCGGGCCGGGCCGGGCCGGGCAGGATAAGATAGTCAATTGAGTATGTCTCACATAATATAGATATTAATAAATAAATTATTTCTATATGAGGATAAAATAGTCAATTGACTATGTCATATTTTAAAAATTTGCAATACTTCCCATTAAAAAATGAGAAACTTTCCCAATATCAGGAAAGATAACTTTTTAAAATTAAAAAATGAGAAACTTTCCCAATATCAGGAAAGATAATTTTTTTAAATTAAAAAAATAAAAATAAAAATCAATTGACTCCGCATGTAATAAATTATAGAGAATGTGATGAATAATCTGTTCGAATTATGGAAGAAAAATTATAGAGATTTTAAGTTTTTATGGGTTCAAGTCACCATGAGGTTAGGAGTGAAATTCTTTGATCATCTTTCTTAAAAAAAAAAAAATTAGTTTCAATAATAATCTATAAGAAATCTGTTGGAGATGCTCTAAATTAATGGTTTAACCCACGATCAGATTTAGTGCAGTCTCCTTGTAATTCTTTGAAATCACTAGCTAATGCCGGCCACAAACAATGTTTGGTCCCCCAAGCTCTTTGCCCTATGAAAGACCGAAAGTTGCCACACTCGAAGTCAAAATCGTACACAATAAAGGATTATACTTCGCTGACCAGGTATGGTCAGCTTTGGCTGACCATATCCAGTAACCGGATGACATGTGTCCTTCTAAGCCAATTAAGTCTTCCTCACGCGCTCGATCTTGGTGTGGTGCCTGTCACGATGTTGAGCCTCGAGACGTCGAACCCGTTTGTGGCACTGTGCTTCAAAACGGCATCGACCTCAATGGAGGTGGAGGAATCGTAGTCCTGCTGTGAAGCAGGGAATAGTACTCTGAAGGAGGATTTGCCGTTGCCGGAGACGTGCCGTTTCCTGAGACAAGTATGGAGGGATCTCAATCCGTGGCATAGGCTTTGATTGAGAGGGTGGGGAAGGCGGTGGTGGTGACTGGAAACCGACGATGGGGAGTGGAGAAGGGGTTGAGGAGGAGGAATGAGGTTGAGGATGGTCAAGTTGGTCGCCGATAGGACTGGAGAAGAGGGAGACAGGGTACAGGAAGAGGAAGGAGGAGAACAGAAAGAGAGGCAAAAGAAAAAAAAAATAGACACGTGTTGGATTGGGAGTGTGACACGCAGGGGTTGGTTAGGAAGGGCTGCCCAGCCCTGGTCAGCCAAGTATTGTCCCACAATAAAACCACTTGTCGTCACTGATAGAAGCTTGCAAGCGTCCGTATAATCACTCATTAGACAGATCAGGATTAGCAAATGTGTGACCTAGCGTTTGATGGATGAGCAAGACTTCATTATCAAACAGATGATTCTTACATATACGACAAGTACGTGGCTACAATGGAGTACATGTATATGGAAACTTTCTTTGTTCGACTAAAATTTTGTGCACATTCAGACACCTTGTTATCCTTTCTGAAAGAACTACAATTTTCTTAAGTTGAGTCTCTTTGTTCACAAAATGCAAAGGAAAACTTTACATGAGGCTTAGCTTGATGAATAAACTTATCAAGAGAAAACTACAGCATTGAACCTGCCAAAAAAGAAAACAGAGAAATCTGCTGGATTGTTGCCATAGAAACTCGCAATAAGTTCAGTGATTACAGTTGTAGGTTCATGAGATTGCACTTGAGTAGCATGAATGCATATGAGGTGGAGGGAGCTTTTACCACTGTCATGTTATAATTGCAGGCTACTATCATATATTCATTTGTCATTCTCTACCAATGGCCAGAAAGCGAAACCTTTTCAAAGATATATATAATAAGTGTACAGCATTTTCTTGTGAACAATCCCCAGAGGGGTTCAGCAAGCTATAGACCATGAAGGCATGCTGAGGTAGAGTGTTTATTCACACTAAAATGTCATCAAAAGAAATATCACAATTACGTTCAGCTAAAAAAGCTGTCCATGGAAAAGCACAAAATGGATAGTACGGTTGGGGAGAACAAAGCCCGAATCCATCAATAGCCAGTCCCGAAAAAGGCAGCACCCAACAGAATGGTGAGAAAGATGAGATATATAACATAAATATGATGCAGCTGCTGCTTTGCTTGCTGTTGTAGTTTTTGTATCTGCAGCTGTTGCATTTCTTGAAGCATCTGCTGCTTCTGCATCCATTGCTGCTGATATGGTTGCTTCAGTTGATTCTGAAACATTTTCTGCTCCTGATCTTGCTTCAGATGCTTGTTATCAACAATAATAGATTTTGGCTGAGGGGGATCAATGTTTGCCTGCAGCATACTACTCCCAGTTTGTGATGACGAGGCATCCACATTAACGTCTTTAACAACACTGATTTGGTGAAGCTGTGGTAGTTGGTGTGCCTGTGACAGTCCAGGCACCTGCTGCTTTGCTTGCTGCTGTTGCTGAATTCTCTGCTGCTTCTCCATCAACTGCAGCTGCATCTGTCGCTGATGTAGTAGCTGGATTTGGAGTTGATTCTGAAGAATACTGGGTGGAATAACGTTTGCCTGCAACATGTTAATCCCACTCTGTGATGATGACAGGGCATTCGTGTTGACGTCGTTAACAACACTGATTTGGTGTAGCTCGGGCTGCAATTGTCCAGGCAGCTGCTGCTGCTGCTCTTTCTGTCGTTGTACATCATGTTGAAATATATACAGCTTCTGCATCTTCTTTTGATACTTTTGATAGACCTCCTCTTTCCAATCAGCTCCATTTGTATTCCCAGTCTGGGCTGTGGAATCCAAAGATGCTACACATTTTTTATGTAGAAATAGATGTTAGTTTTGCATAAACACCATAAGAAATTTTCTATGAGGGTAACGTTTGTGATAAAGCATTACTTGAAGAACATTAAATGGTCAAATATACTTTTTGTCAAAAAAAAAAAAAAAAAGCATTTCACACAACATGAAAATGATGAAATGACCAAGCATCCACTGGAAGTTCCACAGTCTAAAAGAAAACAGGGTATTCACAAGATTGTAGATAGTGAAGCCACTGTCAACAATGTGCACTAAAAAACAACTATATCCTTGAAGCAACATAAGGGTAAAACTTCACTGAATACTCTTGATCAATAATAGAATTACTAACCATAATGTCACAGCCAAAAGGATGAGAGTTGGCCAGTCCAAGTTATGTGATAAGTTCGACAACTATTTTTTGTTAAGAGATTCCTCAAACTTTTTTACATAAATTCAGAGCTAATTATCAAGAGAAAAGGAGTAAAGAATATGTGAAACTGTTGTATTTATTAACAGCACAAACCTATTAATTGTTATCAACAACCTAATATGAAAATAAGAAAGTGAAGGAGAAAAGAAAGTTATAGGAATTGAGAGGTCTACGAACCAATTAATTGCTGCGGTTGATGTTGTGGGGGCAATATTTGCTGTTGTGGCCCGGAGGTAGGAGGTAGTGCAGATGATAAGCCAGTAGAATTTTGAACTCCAGCAGGTGGAATGTTACTTTGAATGTTCTCTGATAAGAGTTGTCCTTGATTGGCGACTTGAGGTTGCATACCAGAAGACCCTACTCAATACACAAGTAAAATAAAAGTTATAAACACATAATAGAAAAAGGTATAAAAATAAAAACTAAAAAGGGAAAACAATAAGGTGGGGTTGCATGAATCACTAGCATAGGTTTCATAGGGTATTACCAGCAGAGTTGGATTGTAAAGAATTCGCCATTGTTTTCTGAGACTTGGTGTCCATATTGAGCATCTTTAGAGAAATTTTCCGTAGATAATCTGACTACAAACCGAGATCGAAGCAAAAGTTAGATTATATTGCTACCTACACACCAACATACAATAGATATCCAAGTCACTATATACAGACTATGTACCTGACTTGTGGCAGCCACATAAATCTTTTCCTCAAATCTAACAGCAATTTTCTTGAGTTCATCCAATCCCTCTTGACCGGAGAAAGGAAGATGCCTCTTCAATGTATCCATCCTTCACATGCAACAAATTCAAAAGCCATTCTTAATATACAACAAAAGCGAATTCAAGATGAAGACAACAATGCAGTCGAAATTCAGCATACTAACATCTTATTGACAATTCTTTGCCGCGAATCCGCCTGCAATTGGCTCCTCCAATCTCCTGCATCCATTGCAGGCTCTCCACCTTGAGGAGGAATCCCATTGTTGTTATCCATCAGACCTAATTAACCAACCCACAAAATATCAAACAAAACTATACAATATCGAATACCAAGTACAACGAAAGCCTGCCAGAAAAGCCAAAATATTATACACAGGTTGCCAACTTTGATTGATAAGTGATTCTTCATTCAGAAAACATATCTATTTAAGCTAGAATCCATTCCATGAATTCAATTATCCAAAGAAAAAGCCTGCAATTCACACGGAATCGAAAACCCAACAAAGTTCAAGAACAATCAAAGCAACAAAATTCAAAAGTTGCTAACTTTGATAGACGAAAATGACTCTTATTTATACAGTTCCTGAATTCAACTCTACAAAACCAACGCTGGGAAACAACATAGAATCGAAAACTCCACAAAGTTTGAGGATGATCGGAGCAAGAAAACTAACGATGATGATGGAAATGTTTACAGAAAACCAAAATTATTCAGAAGCTTACAAACAGTGACGAGAAGACGATCAGCAAAGAGATTGAAAATAACAATACCGTTTTCTTGGAGGGATTTGAAGATACAAAATGGTTGAGATAGTGATCAGAAAGATTGGAGAAGATGAAACTTCCTGACTGCTAGTCTTGTTTCTAGTACATATAGCAGGGGAGGGAGACTTGCTCTGTTTCTGCTTTTCTGGTATACTGTGAACTGAGTGCGTTTACTTTTTGTAGAAAATTAAAAAAAAAACGTAATTTGTTATACTTTTTTCTGAGGTAGCATGCACTCACGTTACTTTTTAGGATTCAATTAGTGGTCACTCTGTTGGTCAGGTAGACGATTAGTGGTATGATTAACGTCATTGCATTATTGAGACAAAAGTAACGGTTCTGTTATTGTGCCTTTGATATTGAAAGCGAGTAGATCTAGCAATTATGTCCTTTTATTGATTTGGAAGGATATTTGAGGTGATGAAAAGACTATGGTGTTGAGGAATTGGACTAAAGAGTACGAAATTGGAGGCCACCACTCAGTAGTGTCGGTCGGTTCAACTTTTAGAGGCGCGAGAGGTTTTGCTTCTCTTTCGTTCAACTTCATGTTTTTAGAGTCCATGTTGGATTTTTATGACCTGCTCTAGTCCCCTTTGCCGATGAAGTTGTTTTAGCCTCCAATGTTATAACAGCAGCTACTCGCATTCAAATGAAGGCAGAATATGATCTCTACTGTCTACGAAATGGCCAAACCCAACGCAATGCCTTCAATTTCCTTTTCAAAACGATATATCACAACTGAACGGCATTTCCTTGTGAAATGTGAACTATGTCCTATGTTATCATCCAAGAGGGGTTCATATTCAATGCTTACAGCTAGCAAATAACTGACCATGAAGGCATTTAGGTAGAACATACTGTAAGATCATACCTATTGCACAGCAATAGATATGAACTAGCTATTATATTCTGTATGCATCAGTTAATGTAAATAAGCTGTTTTGAGTGCAAATATAAATACATTAACCAATATATATAAACTTATTAAGTAATCGAATTTAGTTTATATATTAGAATATCTGTTAAAGAATTTCAAATTCAAATGTGTGGTTATCCAGACAAATCTATTAGGATAGGAAGTTACTTTGACAGTTCTTTGATGGAAGGAACTGCCATGTAACTGCTGTGTCAACAGCTTTATATACAGAATGGTATTTGTATTTGATCCCTGCTGGAACATAAAAAACGCTCTCATTGAGTTTGTCCCATCAAGCAATAAAGAGAGATACAGTGTGTATCTAGGAGAAGATCAGATAGATAACGGCAATAGATCACCAGATGGATAACGGCAGCAATCCACCAAGTCAGTTTTATGATTTTATTTCATAACATTGATTTAACATTTGAGATAGTATACTTGAGTTAATATTCAATCAGTGAGGAAGGTAAGGTAAGGTAAGGTTCAAATACTTGAGTTAAAATTCCCAAATTGATTTTCAGTGAGGAAGGTAAGGTTGTCACATAATCATTAACCGACAACTCACAGAAGTGGTCACTAAATCAGTATTCAGTGACAGAAATCTAGTTATCACATAAACATTAAGCGACAATTCACAGAAGTCGTCGCCTAATTAATCTTTTGCGAGGAAGTTAAAGTTGTCACAGAAACATTAACCGACAACTGGTAGAAATTGTCGCCTAATTAACATTTTGCGAGGAATTGGGTGTCGCATAATGTCATATGGGCGACAACTGTCAATTTCTTGCAAATTCCTACTTTATGAGACAAATTGGTTGTCGCCGATGGGATCATGTGCGACAACTGAAATTTCCTCGTATTTGCCAAGTTTTTGCGACGATTTTTGGGTTGTCACAATGAAATTCCTCGCTTTTGCTAGTTTCTCTTGTAGTGATTGTCAAACTGGAATATATGATGAATGACTTATTTAGATTAATTTCATCCAACCATGCATTTTCTAATGAGCATTAATCAAATTAACACAATGGAGATAATGACAAGTTTGACTCAAACAATAAGTTCATATTTTATTGGTTATTCAGAGAAGTTAAAAGGATTCAAATTTTACTGTCGTTTAAGGATCAACAGAATTTTTGAGACATATAGAGCAACCTTCCATGATGAAATGTTTGATCAGAATGAAGATGTAAGTGAAGGGACCAGTGTTGATCAAATGTATAACAACATGGATGATTGGTTCATTTTTCCTGAATTTGTGCCACCTGAAACACGGATGATTAGTGAAGAACTTTTACCAGCAGCACAAGGAGTTCCAGCAGCACAAGGTGAAGCATTTATACCAGCAGCACAAGTTGAAAATCAATCTCAAGCAGTCAATTTTGGAAATCAAAATGATCCAAACGATGATATTCAAAATAGTGAAAATGCAGAAATCCCAGCGGCGGAAGCACATGAAGTCTTGAGAAGATCAGAAAGATCAAGAAAATCTGCAATATCCAATGATTATCATCTATATTTGACTGCAATTGAGTTTGATTTGGGGGAAGAAAATGATCCTGTTTCATTGAAAGAAGCTA
>BDJD01002981.1:0-16152 GCA_002564525.1 Rosa multiflora
ATAAGATGTCGATCGGCTCGATCAAACGACTAAAGCTTAATAACCCTCTTTTTTCTCTATACAACCTTCCAAGAGCAAGGCTGTCATCAGATCGTACACTTGAGAATCCTTCCGTCATATATGGCAAGTAGATTATTTTAAGATTCGAGTCCGAAATTGGAAAAAAATTTGTCATCATTCGGATGTCGATGGGCTAGGTTAAATGACTAGGGATTAATAACCCAATTTTTTCCCTATCCAACCTTCAAAGGGCAAGGTCATCATCGGATCATCCATTTGAGAATCCTTCCGTCTGATATCCCAAATACAATATTTTAGAATTCCAGTCCAAAAGTCGACGAAATCCATCATAGATAGGATGTCGATCTGCTAGGTCAAACGACTGATATTTAATAACCTATTTTTTATCTATAGAACCTTCAAAGGGCAAGTTCGTCACCAGATTGTCCACTTGAGAATCCTTCCGTCAGATGTCCCAAGTACAATATTTTAGGATTCTAGTACAAAATTCGGCAAAATCCGTCATCGATAGTTGGTCCATCGGTTAGGTCAAACGACTAGGGCTTAATAACCCTCTTTTTTCTCTATACAACCATCCAAGGGAAATGTCGTCACCAGAACGTCAACTTTAGAATATTTCTATCATATGTCCCAAGTACAATATTCTAGGATTCCAGTAAAAAATTCGGCAAAATACATCATCGATAGTTGGTCCATTGGCTAAGTCAAACGACCAAGGCTTAATAACCCCAAATTTTTCTACACAACATTTCAAGGGCAAGGTCGTAACTGGATCGTCCACTTGAGAATCCTTTCATCTGATGTCCCAAGTACAATATTTTAGGCTTCAGGTTAAAATTTTAGAAAAATCCATCATCGATAGGATGTCGATGGGCTAGGTCAGATGACTATGGGTTAATAACCCAAGTTTTTCCCTATACAACCTTCAAAGGACAAGGTCGTCATCGGATCGTCCACTTTAGAATCGTTCCTTCAGATGTCCCAAGTACAATATTTTAGAATTCCTCTCCAAAATTCGGCAAAATCCATCATCAATAGGATGTCGATCGGCTAGGTCAAACGACTAAGACTTAATAACCCTATTTTTTATCTACACAACCTTCAAAAGGCAAGGTCATCACCGGATTGTCCACTTGAGAATCCTTCCGTCAGATGTCCCAAGTACAATATTTTAGGATTGAGAAAAATTCAGGTACCGTCCCTAAACTATGCTGCCAAGGCCAATTTGATACCCAAAATCTCAAAAGTATCAATATGATACCCAAAGACCTATATTGGCATCAACGTGATACTTCCGTCAAAAAAATCCAACGGCTCCGTCTGTTTGCTGACGTGGCAAGCACATGAGCAAAAAAAAAAGGGCAAAATGGACATTTTACCCTCTCTTTTTTTATTCATTTTTTTTCTTTTAATTTCTTTTTCTTCTTTTGCTTCTTCAACCTGACTCTTCCACCTCCTCTCTCTCCTCTCCTTCTACACCACCCAAACCATCACTAACCCCGTCGATATCCTCTCCGATTCGGCTCCGCCATCGTCCGCAAGCTCCAGTCGGTTTCACCAACCTCGTCCTCCGCACCCACACCGGATCATCCACTTAAGAATCCTTCTGTCAGATGTCCCAAGTACAATATTTTAGGTCTTGAGTAAAAAATTTAGAAAAATTCGTCATCGATATCATGTCGATCGAGTCGTTCAAACTACTAGGTCTTAATAACCCAATTATTTCCCTATACAACCTTTCAAAAGCAAGGATTTGATCGGATCATGAACTTGAGAATCCTTCCGTCAGATGTCCCAACTACAATATTTTAGGCTTTGAGCCAAAAATTCGGATAAATACGTCATCAATAGGATGTCGATCGAGTCGGTCAAATGACTAGGGCTTAATAACCCAATTATCTCCCTATACAACCATCCAAGGGTAAGGTCGTCATCGGATCGTCCACTTAAGAATCCTTCTGTCAAATGTCCCAAGTACAATATTTTAGGCTTTAAGTAAAAAATTTAGAAAAATTCGTCATCGATAGGATGTCGATCGAGTCGGTCAAAAGACTAGGGCTTAATAACCCAATTATTTCCCTA
Organism: Rosa multiflora; assembly: GCA_002564525.1. Lineage (NCBI taxonomy): Eukaryota > Viridiplantae > Streptophyta > Magnoliopsida > Rosales > Rosaceae > Rosa > Rosa multiflora. The sequence continues at coordinate 2,104 of BDJD01002981.1, forward strand.
TACAACCTTCCAAGGGTAAGGTCGTTATCGGATCGTCCACTTAAGAATCCTTCTGTCAGATGTTCCAAGTACAATATTTTAGGCTTTGAGTCAAAAATTTAGAAAAATTCGTCATCGATATCATGTCGATCGAGTCGTTCAAACTACTAGGGCTTAATAACCCAATTATTTCCCTATACAACCTTCCAAGGGTAAGGTCGTTATCGGATCGTCCACTTAAGAATCCATCTGTCAGATGTCCCAAGTACAATACAAAAATTCAGATAAATCCGTCATCGGAAGGATGTCGATCGGCTGGGTCAAACGACTAGGGTTTAATAACCCTATTTTTTCCCTATACAACCTTCCAAAGGCAAGGATATGATCGGATCGTGCACTTGAGAATCCTTCCGTCAGACATCCCAAGTAAAATATTTTAGGATTCCATTCAAAAATTTGGCAAAATCCGTCAACGATAGGATGTCCTTCGGCTGGGTCAAACGACTAGGGGCCAATAACCCTATTTTTCCCTTATACAACCTTCCAAGGGCAAGGATTTGATCGGATCGTGCACTTGAGAATCCTTCCGCCAGACGTCCCAAGTACAATATTTGAGGATCGCAGTCAAAAATTCGGTAAAATCCGTCATCGGTTGGAAGTCGATCAGTTGGGTCAAACGATTAGGGGTTAATAACCCTATTTTTTCCCTACACAACCTTCCTAGGGCAAGGATTTGATCAGATCGTGCACTTGAGAATCCTTCCATCAGACGTCCCAAGTACAATATTTGAGGATCGCAGTCAAAAATTCGGTAAAATCCGTCATCGGTTGGATGTCGATGGGCTGGGTCAAACGATTAGGAGTTAATAACCCTATTTTTTGCCTACACAACCTTCCGAGGGCAAGGAGTTGATCGGATCGTGCACTTGAGAATCTTTCCGTCAGATGTTCCAAGTACAATATTTTATGATCGCAATCAAAAATTCGGTAAAATCCGTCATCGGTAGGATGTCAATCGGTAAGGTCAAACAATTAGGGGTTAATAACCCTATTTTCTGCCTACACAACCTTCCAAGGGCAAGGAGATGATCGGATCTGTACTTGAGAATCCTTCCGTCAGACGTGCCAATTATATTATTTTAGGGTCGCATTCTAAAATTCGGAAAAATCCGTCATCGGTAGGATGTCGATCGGCTGGGTCAAACGATTAGGGGTTAATAACCCTATTTTTTGCCTACACAGCCTTCCTAGGGCAAGGAGTTGATCGGATCGTGCACTTGAGAATCCTTCCGTCACATGTTCCAAGTACAATATTTTCGGATCGCAGCCAAAATTCAGAAAAATCCGTCATCGTTTGGATGTCGATCGGCTGGGTCAAACGATTAGGGGTTAATAACCCTATTTTTTGCCTACACAACCTTCCAAGGGCAAGGAGTTGATCGGATCGTACACTTGAGAATCCTTCCGTCAGATGTTCCAGGTGCAATATTTTAGGATCGTAGTTAAAAATTTGGAAAAATCTGTCATCGGTAGGATGTCGAACGACTTGGTCAAACGATTAGGGGTTAATAACCCTATTTTTTGCCTACACAACCTTCCAAGGGCAAGGAGTTGATCGGATCGTGCACTTGAGAATCCTTCCGTCAGATGTTCCAAGTGCAATATTTTAGGATCGTAGTTAAAAATTTGGAAAAATCTGTCATCGGTAGGATGTCGAACGGCTTGGTCAAACGATTAGGGGTTAATAACCCTATTTTCTGCCTACACAGCCTTCCAAGGGCAAGGAGTGGATCGGATCGTGCACTTGAGAATCCTTCCGTCAGATGTTCCAAGTACAATATTTTAGGATTGCAGTCAAAAATTCGGTAAAATCCGTCATCGTTTGGATGTCGAACGGCTGGGTCAAACGATTAGGGGTTAATAACCCTATTTTCTGCCTACAGAGCCTTCCGAGGGCAAGGAGTGGATCAGATCGTGCACTTGAGAATCCTTCCGTCAGATGTTCCAAGTACAAAATTTTAGGATTGCAGTCAAAAATTCGGTAAAATCCTTCATCGTTTGGATGTCGATCGGCTGGGTCAAACGATTAGGGGTTAATAACCTTATTTTTTGCCTACACAGCCTTCCAAGGGCAAGGAGTGGATCGGATCGTACACTTCAGAATCCTTCCGTCAGATGTTCCAAGTACAATATTTTAGGATCGAAGTTAAAAATTCGGTAAAATACGTCATCGGTAGGATGTCGATCGGCTGGGTCAAACGATTAGGGGTTAATAACCCTATTTTTTTGCCTACACAGCCTTCCTAGGGCAAGGAGTGGATCGGATCGTGCACTTCAGAATCCTTCCGTCAGATGTTCCAAGTGCTATATTTTAGGGTCGCAGTCAAAAATTCGGAAAAATCTTTCATAGTTTGGATGTCGATCGGCTGGGTCAAACGATTAGGGGTTAATAACCCTATTTTCTGCCTACACAGCCTTCCTAGGGCAAGGAGTGGATCGGATCGTGTACTTCAGAATCCTTCCGTCAGATGTTCCAAGTGCAATATTTTAGGATCGCAGTTAAAAATTTGGTAAAATACATCATCGGTAGGATGTCGATCGGCTGGGTCAAACGATTAGGGGTTAATAACCCTATTTTTTGCCTACACAGCCTTCCAAGGGCAAGGAGTGGATCGGATCGTGCACATGAGAATCCTTCCGTCAGATGTTCCAAGTGCAATATTTTAGGGTCGCAGTCAAAAATTAGGAAAAATCTTTCATAGTTTGGATGTCGATCGGCTGGGTCAAACGATTAGGGGTTAATAACTCTATTTTTTGCCTACACAGCCTTCCAAGGGCAAGGAGTGGATCGGATCGTGCACTTCAGAATCCTTCCGTCAGATGTCCCAAGTGCAATATTTTAGGGTCGCAGTCAAAAATTCGGAAAAATCTTTCATAGTTTGGATGTCGATCGGCTGGGTCAAACGATTAGGGGTTAATAACCCTATTTTTTGCCTACACAGCCTTCCAAGGGCAAGGAGTGGATCGGATCGTGCACTTGAGAATCCTTCCGTCAGATGTTCCAAGTACAATATTTTAGGATCGCAGTTAAAAATTCGAAAAAATCCGTCATCGTTTGGATGTCGAACGCCTGGGTCAAACGATTAGAGGTTGATAACCCTATTTTCTGCCTACACAGCCTTCCAAGGGCAAGGAGTGGATTGGATCGTGCACTTGAGAATCCTTCCGTCAGATGTTCCAAGTACAAAATTTTAGGATTGCAGTCAAAAATTTGGTAAAATCCGTCATCGTTTGGATGTCGATCTCCTGGGTCAAACGATTAGGGGTTAATAACCCTATTTTTTGCCTACACAGCCTTCCAAGGGCAAGGAGTGGATCGGATAGTGCACTTCAGAATCCTTCCGTCAGATGTTCCAAGTGCAATATTTTAGGATCGCAGTTAAAAATTCGGTAAAATACGTCATCGGTAGGATGTCGATCGGCTGGGTCAAACGATTAGGGGTTAATAACCCTATTTTTTTGCCTACACAGCCTTCCTAGGGCAAGGAGTGGATCGGATCGTGCACTTCAGAATCCTTCCGTCAGATGTTCCAAGTGCTATATTTTAGGGTCGCAGTCAAAAATTCGGAAAAATCTTTCATAGTTTGGATGTCGATCGGCTGGGTCAAATGATTAGGTGTTAATAACCCTATTTTTTTACCTACACAGCCTTCCTAGGGCAAGGTGTGGATCGGATCGTGTACTTGAGAATCCTTCCGTCAAATGTTTCAACTACAATATTTTAGGATCGCAGTTAAACATTCGGAAAAATCCGTCATCGTTTGGATGTCGATCGGCTGGGTCAAACGATTAGGGGTTAATAACCCTATTTTTTGCCTACACAGCCTTCCAAGGGCAAGGAGTGGATCGGATCGTGCACTTGAGAATCCTTCCGTCAGATGTTCCAAGTGCTATATTTTAGGATCGCAGTTAAAAATTCGGAAAAATCCGTCATCGGTAGGATTTCGATCGGCTGGGTCAAACGATTAGGGGTTAATAACCCTATTTTTTGCCTACACAGCCTTCCAAGGGCAAGGAGTTGATCGGATCGTGCACTTTAGAATCCTTCCGTTAGATGTTCCAAGTACTATATTTTAGGATCGCAGTCAAAAATTCGGTAAAATCTGTCATCGTTTGGTTGTCGATCGGCTCGGTCAAACGATTAGGGGTTAATAACCCTATTTTATGCCTACACACCCTTTCAATGGCAAGGAGTGGATCGGATCGTGCACTTGATAATCCTTCCGTCAGTCGTCCCAAGTACAATATTTTTGGATTTCATTCCAAAATTTGGATAAATCCATCATCGTTAGGATGTCGATCGGCTCGGTCAAACGACTTAGTTTTAATAACTCTCTTTTTCTCACTACACGCTTCAAAGAGCAAGGTTAAAGTAGGATCTTGAGATTAAGATACCATCCGTTAGATGTGCCAAGTACATCATTTTAGGCTTTAGATAAAAAATTTGGAAAATTCCATAATAGTTATTACGTCGATTCGCTTGGTCAACCCTCCTAGTTTTTTTTTTCTTATTTCTATCAACTCGCACTTCGAATGGCTAGACAGTTGACGAGTAAAAGTTTTGTGACACAATATTAAAGTACAGGTCACGTCGAGTTTCTCCGAATTTTTATGAATTTTTCCCGACCCCATAGCTATTTATTACAATTTTTTGAAGTTTTATAATTAAAATAAATTATTTCTGTATTATATTATTAAAAACAAATCAGTTATTTATTATATTTTTTTTTTCAGAGGTTCGATCTGGACCGTAGGCTCTGTAGCTTTTTATCTACACCGTTAATAGAAATTTAATATATATATATATATATATATATATATATNNACCCAGAACTTCGCCGTCTACAACAGCACCACCGCCAACGTCGACGTTGCAGCCTAGGATTTTGGGGTGGTGCTTGTGGAGCCCGATCGCCGCCGTCGCAGATGACCTTCACGGTGGCAGAGCAGTTCTCGTTGAAGCCCATCGGGGGTTTCGGGGTTGCCTTGTTCAAATCGCCGAGTATGGAATCGATCAACGGTTCGCCCTAATGGGGCTCCGGTTCGGTCGTCGATCGGTTGTATGGTTGACCTGTGGATGTCATCTCCTGCGGGTCGGTGGTCTCCGTTGTGCAGGTGGTTTGGGGTTTAATGGAGGGAGGACGGAAGGAACCCGTCGACGAACTCGGGGAACAGTAAAAAACCGACCGTTGCACAGTCAAAACCCGACAGTTGCAGATCAGTGGGTCCCATGCCGTCAGCTTTCTTCTTCAATTGCCTGAAAACCGCGCGTTTTCTTCACGCGCCGGATTTAACCGTGGTCCACCTGGACCCTGGTCCATATTAGAATTTTTGTTAGTTTTAGAATAAGTAAAGGTTCCTCATTTTCTCTATTCACACATCCATTTTATTTATCTATTACTTTAAAATTATTGTTTTTTTCTATTTTCAGGCCAAATTCAAGTTTAGTGAAATTGCACTGAACTATTGCGCGGATTTAGGTTAAATCCAGCCTATCCTTCTCAAATTGGCCATTCGTAACACTAGCCTTGTTTACTTTGCCAGCATCTTAAGGGTGCGTTTGGGGGGGGGGCTTTTTTGCTCCCCTGCTTATAAGCACCTGACCTGGAGGTGTTTGGTAAACCTGCTCTTGCCCTGCTTTTGGCAGAAGCCACTGCTTCTTTTGGTCGAAAAGCCGAAGCCAGCACCCCCATGCTTTTAGAAGCAGGCCTGGCTTTTTTCACTGTAGCGGGAGTTACTGTAGTTTAATGAAATTTTCAAAATACCGGGTTGTGTCCTCTCTTCCTTACAGCAATTACACCACAATGCCATCAAACCCTTCTCTTCAAAAGTCGGACTCCAACACTGCAATGAACTCCAGCGCCATCAAGCCATCTCGCCTCCTCTCATTCGTGTTCGAAGCCTCAATCCAACCCCCAGATTTTTGTACCAGGCTCTGAAAGTCGCAAGCTTTCCAGGTATTAATAACTCCTCCCTTTTCCATTTCAGTTCCTATTTCATCTTTCATTTCTCAATCTATGATTCCCTATATGGGTTCTTCTTTGATTCGCTCATATGCTTATCTGGGTCATGCTTCTATATTCAAATCCTTGTTTGCAATTGTTATTGAGTAAGCTTGATGGTTTATAAGTTCACAGTTTCAACCAAGAAGCTGATTACTTTGTAGTTAAAGCTAGAATCTTGTTTGTCAAGAGGTGCTCGCCTCTTGTTTCCTTTGTTTGTCTTTTCAATTACCAATTATATAGCTGCTACTTTTATTCTGTATTGCTATGTGACATTGGGTTTCTGGGATTTGAAGAAGTGCATGTTTGATCTGGGATTTTGGTTGTTTTTTTTTTCTTTTCAAATTTTGCTAGCTACAGATTGAATGTTGGAAGAAATGAGTTTTTTCTTTGAGAAGCATACAACAGTAGAGTTTTGAATTGCTTTAGGAGAGTTGTTTCTGGAATTTGAACTCAGTATCGAGCTGCTGAAAATGTAATTGATCTTTAAACTGTTCTGCTTGTGTCCATCTCTACTTCTCCAATTAGGGAAAATTGATGGAGGAATCTTAAGTGATGTATTGATGAGAAGAAGAATATGACTGGTTTTGTTTGAATGTATTGATCAAGGTACTGGTATAACTGATCTTTACCTAGAAATAAAACTTTAGGACACACGCTTTACCCAAAAAAAGTATGAATGAGTATGCTGCTTGAGTGAAGTTTCCATTCTTTGAGTTTGGCATTCAGGCCATACCCTCCTATTGGATTTTTCCTGAGATGGGCTGCTATTGTTTTTTGCTCTTTTTATTTTACTAAAGACACCCATTTCTGGAATTTGTTGGCTTCGTGCCCACCAAAAGTCGGTAACCTTCGTCACCATCAGCATCTGGATTGCTCCATTTCTTGTAGATTAAATGTTTTTTTTTGTCTTTTGATTAGATGAAAAAATGAAATCATTGTCTTTGTTTTTTCCTCTCACCTCTGTGTTTTTGCTAGAAACGTTAGATTTTATTAGCTTTAATTTTTTCTATATCATAGGTTTTACTGTTTTTAAAGGTCCTGGAGTGAACAATAGAGGTACTTCTGTTTATTCATTTACTTAAAGTACCAGCATACGTTCCTTCCTCGGTTGAGGACTCTGAGCAGCTCAGGAAGGCTTTTGAAGGTCTTTTACTTAACACTCGTAATCTTTAAGACTCGCATTAATGCAATCATTATGTGTAATATGATCTTGTTATGCTTTTTGTCGATTTGATTGGTACGTTATGTGTCTGTTATGATCTGATGTACTTGACTGGTCATCCGAACTTTGATCCATCTACTTGCATATTGTTTTTGGCCTTCATTTGGTTTCTGGGTTCTATGTATTATTGAGATGCAATCTTTATAAAACTTAAAATGTCAATGATAATATGATCATGATCATGAAGGGCTTGTTTTTTTTTTTTTTTTCAATGTTCTTGGCATGGCATCATTTTTGGTCTATCAAAGTTTAGATCTGGATTTTTTTTAACAAGTTATCTTGTGGATCAGTTCGAGGTTCACTTTTGACTGACAAGTACTTGATGTTTGACATGTTTTCATATAATCTGATATTGATGATCTTGATCATCTAAAGCTTGATCTGCTTCCATAACATCTTGGGAGTTGTATTATGTGTTTCTGGGTTTTAAGTATAATGCATTGTAAAATTTAGTATGCTTATATGATCAATGATCACGATGGATATGTCTCTCTTAGATTTTTTGTTTCAATTTCATTGTTATCGTTATTAAATAACAGTGTTAGATCCAGATCTTTTTAACAATTATTCTGTGGAGTGATCAGTGAGGTTCAATATTGACTGAAACCTTCTCTAGCATATATTTAAACAACAACCATATTTTTACTCCACTAATTATGGGAAGAGCAAGGCCTTAGTGCTAAACCACTATACTCTCTATTTGACTTTTTCCTATTCATCTGCTCCAAACTTTATCAGTTCCTTTACACATTATTCACATGTTGACCTCCTTACTTGAATTGTCATTGGATCCTTTGTTACCTCCATAGACTTTAGCTTATTGACTTTCATTTATTTATGTATTAGCTTATTCATTTACATATGAATTTATGATTAGGACTTGGCTTGTGAAAGAGCTGGGTTTTGGTAATGACATGTGGTGCAATAAATTCTTTGTTCTGCCTCTGGAATTTCTTTGTTGTGCTTGCCATACACTTGCTCTGTTTTAATAAACTTTGATTGTTCCTCCGTAATGCTAGAGTGCTAATTAATCATTGCAAGTTCATTGACAGAAATTGTCTATTAAGAAGTTTTCCTGGTGTAGTTTGGTTTGTTTCATATATAATGTAATGGTTGGTTGTTCGTATGATTCATCATTTGTTTACTGGTCTAGTGAACATTTGAATATGTTATGATATTTTTTGTGGTTACTTGATGCGAATCAGAAACCAATTGTTATTAATGTTACTAATATATGTGTATAAGTCATTTTTAAAATTGTCCAATATTAATCATATGCTCACAATAATTTATAAAATCTGAAAGTTGACAAAAATGAGTAAGGACATAATAAAGATTAAAAATAATAACAAAAGTATTTGATCAACATTGTATTACCAAACAATCAAGGTAAAATAATCACTCATGTCCAATTTGGTCATTCCACAAACAAAAAGCACAAGCCAGTTTGAATTTACCAAACACTTTGCCACTGCTTTTTGCCATTGACAGCACTTAAAAAAAGCTAGTTTACCAAACACTCAGCTGCTTTGCTTTTCAGCCACTTTTTCTCAGAAATAAGCAGAAGCCAGCTTTTCTGAAAAGCACAGCCATACCAAACACACCCTTGGTGTTGTAGCGAGGCTAACTTTTACCGAATTTAAGAAGTGGTATCGAACCAACTACAGCCAAATGAACTTAATTCTTTCTTAACCGAGTAACCCAACTAATACTGGTCAAGCCTCAATGTCACTTCACAATATTAAGCAAGTACGTTCATTTTTCTGAGCCCTACGGAATTTTACATTATGGCATGCATGATATTGCTCCTTGCATAATGAGTCATAGACCTTATTCCTAACTCATACCATTGGGCAAGGTCTCTAATTCAGAAATCCACCGCTTTGATTATGAAAAGATTGGGAAGTTGAACCGTGTTTTTGCTTTTTTCATAACTTCCTTTTAGAATCTCAGAACAGCAGCCTTCATTGGCAAGAGTAAAATGGTGACCATAGAAGAAGAAGAATAATAAAGAATCCTTTGAAATTAATTATGATTTTCGGTGCCTCTTTCTCTTTTACTATGCTATAGCGAAATATTTGTTCTCTGTTTTAGCATAAATATATGTTAAGATATATTAAAGTTAAAAGGTGACTGCATATATGTTAATATGTTAAGATATATTAAAGTTAAAGGTGAGGAGGGCGGTATGGGTTTCAGGTGTCTTGCGAGATTTCAATTTAGCCCTCCTTGCCAAAGTAGGGTGGAGAATTATTCAACAACCTGAAGCTTTATGGGTTCAAGTGCTCAAGGGATTATATTTTCCTGATTGTGATTTCTTGTCAGCTTCTAAAGGCCCCAGAGCTTCGTGGGCTTGGAGTAGCATTCTGGAGGGAAGAAATTTGTTAACTGATCATGCTTTGTGGCAAGTACTCAATGGGGAGTCCATTAGTACTTGGAAAGATAAATGGATTCCAGGGATTTTAGGTGGGAGACTGCGTGCTGCTCATCTGTCCGCTTCTGAGTTTGATCCTTTTTCAGAGGGTTGCAGACTTGGTTGATTGGTCTTCAACTTCTTGGAATCTGGATCACATTGCTCAACATTTGACACCTGATGAGGTCGTTGCTATTGAGTCCATCCCATTGTCCTCTACTTGGGAACCTGATAAGTTAGTGTGGCCTTTTGAGAAATGTGGTTCATATTCAGTCAGGTCTGGGTATCATGTGCAGCATGGAGGGAGAAGTAAGGCATCATTGCAATCAGCTCACTCTTCACATATTGTTGATCCTCTAGTTTGGAAACAATTGTGGAACGTTTCTTCTACCCCTTAAGTCAAGCATTTTCTTTGGAGGGCTTGTACTAATGCACTTCCAACTATGGCTAATCTTTTTATTAAAAAGGTGACACCCTCTCCTCTTTTTCCGTTTTGTTCGGATCATATGGAAATTATTGAGCATTTGTTACCTCAATGTCCATGGACCATAGGAGTGTGGTTTGGTTTGCCTGTTAATTACAAGGTGGATCTAGCAGCTATTACTACTTTTGATGCTTGGTTTTCTGGTGTTTGTGAGATGATGAAAGTTGTTCATAAAAGCAAAACGGTTCTCTCTTGTTGGATTTCCTTTGCTCTCTGGATCATCTGGAAGGAAAGGTGCGCAGCTGTTTATGATCAGTTGATCACAGAGAACCTAGTCCTTGGGGGGTAATTGCTCAAATCAAAGCTGCTGTTTCAGAATATTGTGGCCTGCTTGTCTCTGGTTCATCAAATGTCTGCGGATCAATCCGAAGTTCTTCTATCGAGAGTTTGAAGTGGTATGCTCCTTTGTTTCCTACTGTAAAGCTGAATTGTGATGGGGCTTGGCATTCAACAACCAAATCAGCTGGGATTGGATGCATTATCAGAGATTTTACTGGTACAATTATTAATGGGAGAGTTAAAACCTGCTTGGCAAACTCTGCTTTGCATGCGGAAGCTATTGCGGTCTTAGAGGGATTGACTTCAGCTAGAAATCTGGATTTCCCTTCGGTAAGTGTTGAAATGGATTATGAACAATTGTTTTCTGCAATTGTTTCGAAGCCTTACACAAATTTATGGCATATCTATCCTCTTTTGAGAGACATTAGGAAGATTAAGCTTGAGAAGCCTCTGTGGATTTGGAGTTTGGTCAAGAGAAAGTGTAACGCTGCGGCGGATTGGCTTGCTACGCGAGCTAAAATGGGGGTGGATTTGGGAGATTGGATCAATCAACCTCCACTTTCATTGATACAGGTTCTTAAAATGCTCCTCCTAGGCTCCTTTGTTAGTTTAGTTTCTAGCTTCAGTTAGATGTTTGTTTCTTTCTTTTGCTTTTGTAACTTCTTTGTTTCGTTTGCTGCGTTTGCAGCTTTAATGAAGTATTCATTGCCTAAAAAAAAAAAAAAAAAAAGGTGACTGCATATCAACGAAATCTTATGAGGATACAACAAATAATCTGTTGTAGAGGAAATATCCCACATTGGAAAAGTGACAAAATATAATATAACTTATAAGTGGGTGACTCTTACCCAATTATACCGAAGCCTTTTGTAATTAAAACTCAACACCTATCAGGTGGTTAAGTTGGAACAATATCAGTACAATTGTGGGCCATGGGCCACGCTTGTCACTGTTTAACATGGTATCAGAGCGGGTCTTTGAGCCCCCGAAAAATTTGTTTAATTTTTAGAAGGTAATTGTTTGGCTCTAATTTTGTTGCACCTGGTCAACAGTCTCTTTTCTGCGCGGGCGTGCCAGCACCGTTCGGATGCGGTCGTCGGGGGTGTCCCTTGACCTGACTTCTTTCAAGCGATTGTGGACGAGGAGAGCACCAACCTCGTCGTGGGATTCTTTGTGCCTCGTGGTGAGGACTTTTGCTGAGCTTCTTCAAAATCACAATCGATACTCAATGTTGTAAATCGAGCAGAGCGAGAACTACTAGGAAGTGAGGAGAACTTGCTAAAGCGTGACTTTAGCTTGGCTGGTTTGCGAGGGCGCTACCCTTGCTTGGCTGGTTCTGTAACCGTTGTGGTCGCGGCACTACCGTCGGCTCCCGAGGAGACTAGGACTGAAGGACGTTGGCAGAGGGTTTGGTGGCACTGAAAGTCGGCTTTTGAGAAGACTAGGACTAGGAGTGTGATCACCGGTAAGAGAAAGAGAAGGAGAGGAGTTGCTCTTAGAGAGGTTGCTCTAGAGAGAACTTAGATCATCTTAGAGATGTTTTGATGTTGTGAATGTGTCTTTGAGAATGAGAGGAGAAAGTGCTTATATAGGGAAGAAAAAGAAGAGTGGAAGAAAAATAATGAAAGTGGAGTATGGAAGTGATTTGTAAAATATGGAAAAGTGTTTGGACCCAAAATGAATATTTTGGTCTGACAAGGCACGTGTTGGAGAAATTGAGCCAATGCCAGTGGCTCAAGCTATATATTGTCGACAAGTTCGAAATATATTATTTAGAGGCTAAACAAAGCCTACTATGGAGAATTATGCGAGCTGTAAGAAAAGGAAATGATGGAAGCATGGAAATGAAAAGTCAACTTTAGCATATTTTCCTACTTCGGCTAGGAAAAACCGAGCTAAACAAGGAAGGAGGGGTGGCAGACTAACCAAATGAAATCGAAATAAGCTGAAACTTTCCAGATTCATACTAGACATCCAAAGGATCATTTCTTATGAAGAGTGAAAGAGTTTTTTTTGAGTGGAAGGCCTTCAAACAATCAGCCCAATTTTCTACAGAAGCAAAACTGGAAAACTGGACCTGTAAGAGGTCCAGCAGCGTTTCCGGCCCAACCACTATATGAAAATCTCTGAAATTTTACCAGGATGATCTACACTCATAGTATTTCCGGCCCAAACACATGGAAGAAATCTCTGAAAATTTGTCAGGATGATCTACACTCATAGTGGAACATTTCATATGTAGAAGTCGAAGGCATATAATGAAGTCGTGTTGGAGATATAATTGAAGGAATAAAGGGGCAGAAACTGACCTAAAACCAGCTCAATATTCACATGTTCATGTTTCCTACCCACATGAAGAAAGCTAGATGCTTTTCTTTTTTTCCTTGGATATATTTTTCTACTACAATCTCTTTAATAGATCATCATCACTTCCATGTTTCTGCACCTTCATGCTTTGCTTTCATTTCATCATTTCTCTATCTTTTCCATATTTTACAAGTGAACTTAGATCCACTTTCATTATTTTTCTTCCACTCATCATTTCACTCTTCTTTTTCTTCCCTATATAAACACCTTCTCCTCTCATTCTAAAACACACATTCACAACATCACAACATCTCTAAGATGATCTAAGTTCTCTCTAGAGAAACCTCTCTAAGAGCAACTCCTCTCCTTCTCTTTCTCTTAGTGGTAATCACACTCCTAGTCCTAGTCTTCTCAGAAGCTGACTTTTAGTGCCACCAAACCCTCTGTCAACGTACTTCGGTCCTAGTCTCCTCGAGAGCCGATTGTAGTACCACGTCCAAACACCAACACCAAGACACATTCACAACAACAGCATCTCTAAGATGATCTAAGTTCTCTCTAGAGAAACCTCTCTAAGAGCAACTCCTCTCCTTCTCTTTCTCTTAGCGGTGATCACACTCCTAGTCCTAGTCTTCTCAGAAGCCGACTTTCAGTGCCACCAAACCCTCTGTCAACGTACTTCGGTCCTAGTCTCCTCGAGAGCCGATTGTAGTACCACGACCAAACACAGACACATTCACAACATCAAAACATCTCTAAGATGATCTAAGTTCTCTCTAGAACAACCTCTCTAAGAGCAACTCCTCTCCTTTTCTTTCTCTTACCGGTGATCACACTCCTAGTCCTAGTCTTCTCAGAAGCCGACTGATTTGTGTGCTTAAATGCAACTTACGCGCAATAAGGGCACGATCATCAAAGAAAGGGAAAATATTTGAACCTGAAATTATCGTACCACGGGGATTGAAAAGCTAACTCCAATCCTTGGTTATGCCGATTACTAAGTCACCAACAATTTAACAAACAAAACCTAAAAATAGCACCAAGCTATTTACATGCCCGGCTCGGAACAACCAAGCCTAAAATTGGTCAAGAGAACCACAAATAAATGCGGAAGCTCACAACCGAGTGGTATGGACAATGAAAGTGGTTTGTAAAAATTGATTTTTTTAATTGCGAAAAATAAAATTGACAATTAAAAATTAAAGTAGCTAATAAAACTTGAGATAATAGAAACTAATCAAGAAATGGAAATTAGGTCACTAGGGTATCCTCCTAGCCAAATTTAATGCACAAATATATT
>BDJD01002982.1:0-17500 GCA_002564525.1 Rosa multiflora
AGAATATGGAAGAAGAGAGCACGTTCTTTTTTTTCTTTGTTTTGGAAAATATATCTCCGTGTTTTCTAAAATATGAGAATGGAAAGGTGAAAGCGTTTATTTGTCGTTTTCCTGTTTTACGAGTAAAATAAAAAAATATTTTCAAAAATTATTTTATGCATTATTGAAAACAGACCAACGAACGCATTTTTAAGCCATTTTCATTTTATAAAATGAAAAAGATGACTTGAAAACGTTACCGAACGCCACCTGATACTCCCTGGAATTGCTACTCAAACAGTTTTAAAATGACACTATTATTGTCAAGCAAACCTATTATTAGTTTCTCTGTTTTTTCCAGATCACGATATACTGCAAAAAAAAAACTACTAATATTGTTTGAAAATACTACTAGCATACTTTTGTAAAAGTACTTTTGTAAAACTATTATGATCGTCAAACAAACATACTGTGCATTTTTGTTAGTTACTCCATATGTTTTCATTCATGTCAAAACTAGAAGTTTATACTCTAGTTGATCGATTCATGTGTTTTCGTTCAAGCTTGTCTACTGGTCTTTGTTATAACTTTGTTATTCCAAATATTCTTTCATTTTTTGTTGCAGTCGGTAGCTTTCTATCATTGTTCTAGTGGCTTTTCAACACAGTGATAGCAGCTTTCTATCCCTATGCTAGTATCCTTTCAATATGATGTTAGTAACTTTTCAGTTTTCATTTTGATTCATTTCAACTGGTCTTTTGTCAATAGCTTATCAAATTGGAAAAGCATGATTTTGAATGAAATTCAATTTTCTTCTTGATTTCGTATCTCTATCATTTCTTGTTTGGAATTTGTGTTACACTATCAACTTGTATAATCAATTGGTTTTGTACAATAAATATCTATGTCAGTAGTTTTTTATTACTGGTTCAATAGCTTTGTACATGGGCTAAAGTAGTTTTATGTACCTATGTCAGTATCGTAGTTGGTTGTGCTTTCTACTTCAATTTTAACAAGTTTCACAAACAAATAGAAATCCCTAATCCAATGTCAACAAAAATACCATAAGGATTGAGCATGGCTTACACTGTAGGTGACGTCGGGCTTTTCTGACTGGTTGAGCAGCAAGATACTCAAATCCACCTCCGGTGGCAGAATATCCACAAGAGCATTAGAGTGGCGATGCAAATCCACTGAAGCCGATGCTTCAGATGCTACCAGAAGATCACGATTGTCTAACTATAAATCGAGCCTAAAGATCTCGATATTGAAGGAGGAGCTAAAGGACAAAATCCATTGCTTTGGCCATCGTCCCGGCAGCCATGTACGGGGCATTCGGCACAACCGCCATATGTTTATGTGTGAGAATACGGAACAGGAACTAAGTATGGATCATGATGGAGAGAAAGAGAAAGAGACACACACACAAGCATGTATAGTGGTTCACCTTGCCCTTGAGCAAGGCTACGTCCACTTAGAGATTCCACTAGTAGTGAGGCTAAGTAGCCCTTTTAGTGATACAAGTGTGGGGATCATGGATCCCTCTCCTATCTAAGAAGGGGAGGACTTCCCTTTATAGCTAAAGGAAGTCCCATTCTATTCTACATTTCCGATGTGGGATACAATATACATATTGCTTCTCTTGAAGCCTTTTGGAGATCATGGGAGGGTGGCCTCCCTACAAGATATCGGCCGACCTCCACCATAGCGAGGTAGCTCGGGTGTCGGACTACCGGATGCATGTCATAGGCGGGACTAACCATGTCGCGGTGCCCACCTAAGAGGTCGTTGCTTATGCTTGGCGGTATGTGGTATTAGTAATATCAACACCATCGATACCGATCTATTCACACAAAGCTCAATTATCAGAGAAATCGAGAAATATAGGTGGATGGATCTGGTAATTGGGAATCTGGCTTTTTCTAGAGTTTGGTTTAGAACCTGATCTCCCAAAGCGTACTAGAAGGTGCACCGGCGAAGACGCATGATCGAGCAATTGGATGCCGGTGGAGATAGGATAGTGCGCTAGCAAAAAGTTGAGAGAGAGAGAGAGAGAGAGAGCGATTTAATTTTTGAAAAAAATCAGCTCTGTCAAGAAAATAGAGAGGGAGAGAGAGAGAGAGAGAGAGAGAGTTAAGGGTAAAATATGTATAGCATAAAAAGGAGTTGATGGTTTTGAGTCCTAAAGTGGCCTCGATTTAATTTTTGAAAAAAATCAGCTCTGTCAAGAAAATAGAGAGGGAGAGAGAGAGAGAGAGAGAGTTAAGGGTAAAATATGTATAGCATAAAAAGGAGTTGATGGTTTTGAGTCCTAAAGTGGCCTTTTGTGAACAAAAAAATTTAGGTGGCCTTATCACTAATATAAGTTTCAAAATGACACTTATATGTAATTTTCTATTATTTAAAATACTAATATTTTTTTGTATCTTTGTTCTTATAGAATTCTTCCCCTTTGCATTTGTAGTGGTAGATTTCAAAACTCATGTGAATTTAGATACTGAATTCTCCATTGGCCAATAGATCATTCGGCTAACTAAGAAATGTGGAAATTAAGGCTCATGCTGATGACAAAATTATGCCAATGGGATTATGGCGTCACCATTGAAAATGACAGTAGCATCACAACATTGACAGTAGCTTTATACAACTAATGTAATATATTATCACAACTATATTAGTGGCTTTTTACAACGATGGAAGTATCTTTTTACATAGTTATATCATTGTTGAATCCTGGATACTTTTTGTATTATTGAATATGATTTCTTTTCTCAATTTTAGTAGCATTTTTAATTTGGTTGTATCTTGTACATTTTCATAACTTTGTTAGTCTCTGAGAATAGCTCTTTTTCTCTCTGAGAGTAGCTTTTGTTCTGTTTGGTAATAGTTTTTGTTCTCTTTGGTTTTGGCTTTTGACATTGATGAGAGTAACTTTTGGTGATTGTGAGAGTAGTTTTTGTTACTGATGAGAGTAGCTTTCTGGTATTGGTGTTATATAGCGTTTGTTGCTGGTGAGAGTAGCTTTTGGTATTAGTGACAGTAGTTTTTATTGGTGGGGATAATAGCTTTTGTTGCCGGTGACAGTAGCTTTTGTGACCTCGCCGGAGAATGCCGGAATTCTCACATGAGTAGCTTTTGTTGCTAGTGACAGTAGCTTTTTGTGATAGTGACAATAATTTTTGTGGTTGCTGGAGACCTCGCCGGAAGTCGCCGGAGGCCGCACTGGAGTTGGCCAGGGGTCTGTCGGAAACCTGCCGGAGGTTGGCCAGAGACCTTACCAGAGAGAGGAGAGAGAAGAGAGAGAGTAATTGTTGACTTTTTATTCAAATGGCATTTAAGTAAATATGTTATTTTTTATAAATAAAATTTAATACAATATTTAATCTAGTGGCCTTAAGGAGGGAAAAAAATAGTTGGTGGCCCTATGACTAAAAAAACATTCTAAAATGCACTTATATGTAATTAACCTTACACACACACACACAACTTTTCTCTGCTAAGGAGGTCCTTAGATATTAATATCTAAGGATTTCTTAAATAGACTCACTTTTTGATCGCATATCTGCATCTCAATCGTTCAGTTTTTAGGAATATATGAGTAGATCATCTCTGCAAATTTTCAGCTAAATTAATAATCATTAAGGCATTCAAAATTGCGATTTACTATTATGAACACAAACGGTTCAGGTTAGATAGATTCGGTTCGTTCATTGATTTAATCTAGTTCGATACCTTAACGATCATCAATTTGGCTAAAAATTTACATAAGTGATCTATACATTAGAATCTAAAAATTGAACGATTGAAATGTAGATATGCTATTGAAAAGTGAGTCAATCAAGGGAATCCTTAGATATTAATATTTAATGACCTCTTTAATAGAGAAGGACTATATATATATATATATAGAGAGAGAGAGAGAGAGAGGCCCGTTCTGAAGCGGACGTCCGCACTTCGCTAAAGTGCGGACGGCGATGCAGTGGAGGCTTTCCAGGCGGCGGCGCGCGGCTTGCAGGAGGGAGGCCGGAGGCATCTTGGACTGTTCTGGGCAGTGTTCAAGGTCGGAGGAGGTCGGGGTTGCAGGTTCTGGGCAGCAACCCGACCTGCAACTGCAGGTTTTTTGGGCAGCCCTCCAACGACGTCGCCGGCGACTCCACCGACTGCAGACTGCTCCGCCCGACCCCTGGCGTCCTTCCGGCAACCCTCGCCGCTCCGTCTCTCCCCTAGCCGAGCTGCAGCAGCGCCGTCCGCACTTTAGCGAAAGTGCGGACGTCCTCTTTGGAACGCCTCCGTGTATATATATATATATATATATACACACACACACACACATACATACATACATACATACATACATACTAACTCATAGTGGTTAATAGTTTATTCGCTTTATCCTGGAATTTAATAATCATCTAATTAAATTTGGAAATGGTTTGACATAAACATGAATTAATACATTAATATAAAAATTTTAAATATACCTACTGGACTCCAAACTGGCTGGTTGCAGAGTCAAGGTATCTATCCTTAAATTCTCAAACAACTTGTACAAGCCAAAACAAACTAAAAATGGAAAAGTGTTAAAGGAAAAACATATTATGTGCCTTTGTCAAAGCGATTGACTGAGAGTGAATCAAGGAATCATTGATTACCATCAATCAACACGATTACGGATCAATCAGCATTTAATGTTATCATTGTAATTGATATTTCCGTTGTAATTCTATCCCTATATAAAGGGAATATGAAATGAAATGAGTAGATCAATTCCAATCCCAATTTTACTTTTACACGTTTTCAGCACGCTCAGAGCAAATAGCCAAGAGAAAAAACCCTAGCTTCGAAGAAAAAAAAAAACCAAAAACCTAGATGAAAAAAAAAATTTCTTCTTTTCTACCGTCACCCCAATTAAAAAAAAAAATCATCCAGACTGGCCCCGTCTGGACCGGCCTCAACCTTGCCAACAGCTTAAACGCCTTAGCCCCCGCACCTGCCTATCCCCAAGCGCTTGCCCATACTCGCCCCTTAACCCACCTGCGCGGACTCTTTCCCAGCACGCACAAGCCACCTCCCCTCTTCAGATCTCGTCAAGATAGCAACAGCCATCTGGGTTATCTCCACCATCGCAGTACCCTCCCTCAGTTCCAATTCCGAACCTAGAATCCCACGGTGTTGTCCTCCGCCTAGTCCCACTGCGTCGCCTGCATGACCGTGTTTGGGGAAGGCCAGTGGTGCCGGAAACTCCCTGCACGTGGTCACCGGTTTCCATTGGAGGTGTCCCTGTAGCAAACCAGAGGAAGACGTGGAGAAGAAGGAAAAAGAAAAAAGAAAAAAAAGAGTGTGACCCGGCCCAACCAAAAAAAAAAGGCCCTGAGAAAAGACCAGGCCCAGATGAGAAAAAAAAAACAAAAAACAAAGAAGGAAAAAAAAAACTAGAACAAGGCCCACTGGTGAAAATAAAGAGGAAGATGCCCAGTTTTTTCTCAAGCACAAAAACATCGCTACGCACGCCTACATCAACACGCGAGTGCACTAAGATTGTTTTATTTTCTAGAAATCAAGTATGTTTTCTTTATTTTATTTTATAATTTTAACCAAGCATGTGAATTTTATTTATATTTTCTATTTTTAAGCATGCTTTATACTTTATTGTTTATGCTTTTATTATATTTTGTTATTGAGCATGTTTAGTTAGATAATTTTGATCCTTTCAAGCATGCCTTGTTATTTATGTTTTATATAATTATCTTTAAGCATGATTATACATTTTATTGTTTATGGTTTATTATGAAATTTTGATCATGTTTTTATCTTATTTACGTTTATATAAATTATGCCTACGTATGCTTTGTATTATGTTATTGTTTACATTTTATTTTATGGATGATATATTCTTGCTATTATTATGTGTAGTATATAATTTGTTGTATATTTGTGAAATTTGAGCATGCCATGTAGTTTATTTTTATATATGCTATGTTTAAATGTGCCAAGGTTATTTTTAGAATGCAACATATACAATCTGCTTTGCCATGATAATGAAAATTCATGCGCATTACACACACACACACACTTACCGTGATAAAGTATTTTCACATAGCGTCAAAAAAAATGTGACCATTACGAATCTTGGTCTTGAAATCTAATTCATATGTTTGGAAAATAATTCACGTGGATGTGTTTATTACTACGTAATTTATTTTCTCTCTCTAGTTTATGTAGATGGCTGATCCAACTCGACCTGAATTTGACATTTTGGACTCAGAAGGACTTGAGTACCACCGTTGGGTTTCTGATGCAGAAACTGCCTTTGTGGCAAAAGACTACACTGCCACTATCAAAACTCCCATTAACCCCAAAGAAGATGGACTGTCTGACAAGGTGAAAGCAAATGCCTTAATGTTTCTGAGGCGACATATTGATCCTAGCCTACGCTGGGAGTACCTTTAGTTGAAGACACCCAAAGAACTGTGGGATGCCCTTAAGGGACGTTTTTGGAACATTCAAGACACCTTGCTTCCAGAACTGGCCATTCAGTAGAATGAAATCCTCTTGCTTGACTACAAAAGGGTCAATGACTTCAACAAAGACATGTTGCGCTTCAAGGCACGTCTAAATTTCTGTGGAAAAGAACTCACAGAAGATGATGTGATCCAGAAGACTCTTTCCACTTTTCCTACTTCAGCAATTATACTAGCGAACCAGTATAGGCTGGAATATGACAACAAAATCACAACCTTCAATAAGCTAATCAACCTACTGCAAGTAGCTGAGAGGCATAATGAGGTTCTTTTGAACAACAATGCTAGGCCTGTTGGGACAAAGAAAATTCCCGAGGCTAATTATGGCAAAGTGAAAGGTAGAAAGAATCTCAATGCAAAGGGGGTTGGACGTGCTGATCCCTACCCACGTGGCAACAATGCACCGCGTGACAAGGGACATGGGGGTCTTGATATGGGCCGTAAAGGCCCTCTCAATGTATGGCGCAGAGATGGTGGTGTTGGCCCTAGTGGTCATGGAAACAAGGTGCAAAGGGCACCTAAGAACCCTTCAGTCAAACATGATAGAGTTGGCAATGAACCATGCTATATGTGTATAGTCATTGGTAATTGGTAAAGAAACAAGGTAAAGAAACACACACCATGATTGCCTCAAAACCCAATATTCTTTTCCCAAAAGAACAAAAAAAAAAAAGTCACACCTAGACAAAATCATATAAATCGTTAACCTAGTAATTCAATATGAAACTCTGGTCCAACCTGGACAATAAAAGAAAGTACACACCCGAAACTCTCTTTTAAAAATATATACCCACAAGTGTCGTAACACAAAGTTATGCCCTATGATAGTACATTGGTAGATAGACTAGAGCTCTAACTGATCATAACCACTCACCCGGCCAAATACGAGATTCCTAATATATTGCCTAAGGTCACAACCTACAACCCTGGATCCTTAGGTCAACATGAACCTTAGATTAAAACATTTAAACGAGTCGCACTGAACCCAAAATGTTTCAAATCACCAAAAAGGAGAAATCACAACCTGTGACTCCAAATTCTTCAAACACTTATCAAAGCAATAGAAAATATCATTTCCCACAACATATTGTTTCCTGAAAAGTCATACCCCAAAACAATAATATGAATTCACTTACAAATATTGCTTGTATCACAACATTCCACCAATACGTATATATTTCACGTAAATAAATAAATAAATAAATAAATAAATAAATATATATATATATATATATACACGCGTAGTCATTCACTTATGAATGCCACTAATACCAACTATAGTCCACAATTGCAAAACTCAAGAAAATCATTTTTATAAAAGAATAAAAAAAACTCATTTTAACTTACCAATGAACTGTACACGATCAAGTTCATATAATTCAAAACAAATATTTATTTCCATAAAATAATTTCACAGTTAAACAAATAATTCCAAATAATAAAGTAACTTCGTTCATAAATGAACTCCGTGAGATTTACTCACTTCTAAATCCCTCTGAGTCTTCTCTCACAGCCAAGATAAAGTACAGAAGCCTCTCCGTCAAGCACCTAAGTAACATAAGGTCTCAACTTAGTACACGATTTAAAACGAAAGCGGTTACGGTTCAAACCGAATAGCGAATCACGGCCGATTGAAAAAAGCGCCGCAGCCGTGCTGCGTAGTCCAAGCAGCGAATCGTCGTGCTCTACCACCATAGACTTGAAGAGAATGAAGAGGTGATTCGAATGGACCAAATGGAGGTCGGATTGGTGGCAGAACGACGAAGATATGGCCGGAGGAAGAAAACGGGGTGATCGTGGCTCGAGAGAGAGAAATCGGATCTGGATTTCCAATTTTGGAAATTTAGGGGTTTCTAAAAATTTTCCAATTTTTTCCTATTAATCCAAAAATAGAAACTTTTTCCGTTTGCCATAACTTCTTCATACGAGATCCGACTTTCGCGTTCCACATATCCACGAATTCGTATCGACGTGCTTTACGACTTTCATGAAAGAAGTTTTCAGAGAAACGTACTAAACAAATAAAAAGTCAACATTTTGACTCCTCGAAAATAAAACGTTTCGAGTAATTATTCGTCCGAAACACTTTCGCTTCACCCTCGAACCATGAAATCAACCTAACAATCAACTTAATAATTTTTAGAAAAAAAAAATCAGCAATTAATAACTAATTTTCAGGGTCTTACAATCATGCCATTTGAATCTTGTTGTACCCTGATGCCAAATCGTTTATACAGCTCTGCAATTTTTGGGGTTTATTTAGTAAATTGCCTAAAGCTATCTCCAAACTCCATTCACCACTGATCACAATTTACAGACAAGAGTGGAGGCAAGGCTATGCCTCCGCCCACCTATTGCTCGTGTCTTGACGACGTTAATCTCTTCGAGAGGATAATCTGCCCTATATGGGGGACACTTGATGGAAGTGATTTTCATCAGCTACGTAGTGAACAAAAAGTATACCAATGCATGTGTCCCTGGGTATGATGCCAAAGATATCTCGGTCCCTAGCAAGGTGTTGAATGTTTGTTATTTTTTTTTTGGTGGAGTTGAGGATTGTATGTTTCTCTTAATATGCAATTTTGTGTTGAATACCATATATTTTGGGCAACAACCCAGTTTTGTACAAAAAAATTCCATGTTGATGAAATATTTTGAATGAACGAACAATATCCATGAGCTCAATATAGATATATGAAAGTTTTATCTATAAATTTCTTCTTTTCTTTCAATCTTATTTGCTCATTACAATATGTAATTCATATGATAAGGGACAAATTATAAATATAACAAACAATGACTGTTTCACAAGAACATGAAGCAATTAACACTCTTACGATCCTGTAGTTGGTGGAGGATAATAGGGAATGGGAACCAAGTGTAAATCTTCTTTTCTGCGAACTATAACACCAAAAGCCTCAGTCATGTCCAGGTCTTCATTCTTCATTTCATAGGGGAGTTTCCAATCAAAATGGTACAACAACAAAGCAACTAGGAGCTCCACATTCGCCAAACCATAGGATATGCCGGGACATATTCTCCTTCCAGCACCAAATGGTATATATTCAAAGTTGTTTCCCTTATAGTCAATAGAGCTATGAAGGAACCGCTCAGGATAAAAGATTTCAGGCTCTGTCCAGTACTTTGGATCTCTACCAATTGCCCATGCATTAATAACTACGTTTGTTTTGACAGGTATTTTATAGGGTTCTTGCCCAAAAGCACCAAAATGAGCCAAACTTTTCCCACTTGCCCCAGCAACAGATTTTTTTTCCCACATATACAATTTCACACAAAATGACCATTTAACCCTCAAGTCAATTAAATAATGACAACCACTACCACTCAATATGAATCTCTCTCTAGCTAGTCCCGATATCTCTCTCCCTCCCTCCCTCCCTTCCTACTGACCTCCGGCTCCGGCGCACGAGCCAGGCCGTCTCCAGCTCCGACGCTCGACCCAGGCAGTCTACCTCTCTCCTCCAGACTCGGCCCGCCCACCACAGAGTCATCACCAGAGGAATCGACTTAGACGACTCGGTCCAGATCGGAGTCGACCTCGACGACTGGTTGGTCCTAATCCAGATCGGAAGAATGCTGAACCTGAAGGAAGTGAATCGGAGATTGGGGATGTTGACCAGGCTCCTTTGCCTCCTCCAGCCACCACTTCTCCGCAGATCACAGCGCCGAATTCGAAGTCGACGACTTCTCCACCAACGATGACGGCGGTTCCACTCCCCAGTCCTCCTCCGCCGCGGCGATTCATCGAACACCTCGAGCTACAGGTCCACCGGGAGCTCGATCTCATCCCCTCCGATGCGGTGATTGCCTCCTCAACATCACAGAGCAGATGATCGCCGCCGGGTACTTGAGGGAGTGTATCCAGGAGCGTAAATCAATTCTCTAGGTGCCCATATCACTCTTTCGTTTTTGATTTTAGGATCAGACTGTTATTGGATTCTAAGGCTTATTCATTTCTGGATAGATTGCATTTGACAGAGTTTTGAATTAGGATTCGATTTTGGACATTTGGTTTTTTGTTATTGAATGCTGTATCAGAAGCTTGGTTAAAAAAAAAAAATTAGAAGCATGATTTTTTTTGTTATTGGCTTAAAAAGAAAGTTCTATTGGGGCAAATAGAGGTATATTAAATGTCTATTAGGGGGCAATAGACGTCTAATGGGGGGCAATATATATTTTCAATCGATATTATCTCCTCGTTTTTTTTCTTTAATCAACATTTTATTTGTCTAAATTTAAGGAAATTAGTTTCAATTTCGGCGACAGAAAGTTCTATTGGAGGGCAATAGACGTCTATTGGGGGGCAATAGACGTATATTGAGGGGCAATACATGGCTGATAGTCGTCTATTAGGGGGCAATAGAGGTCTACTGGGGGGCAATACATGGCTGATAGTCGTCTATTGGGGGGCAATAGACGTCTATTAGGGGGCAATAGACGTCTATTGCCCCTCAATTAGGGGGCAATAGATGTCTATTGGGGGCAAAAAAACTTTCTGGTGAGATTTTCAACAAATTCCGGTGGGCGGCAGCCGGTGACTGGATTCCGGCGAAAATTGGCCGGATTCCGGGGGCAGGTGACAGGCTCCGGCGAAGTCTCCTATGGTTTCTCTCTCTTCCATTTTCTCTATCTCTCTCTCTAAGTAACAAAGGGGTGAGGGGTAAAATGGTATTAAAAAAAAAAATCTTAATGGAGTATTAGGGAAGACTCCCTTAGAGTGTATTGGGTAAGAGAGAATTAAAAAAACTTAAATGGGGTAAGTGGGAAAAAAATCCCTAGAAATGGGGTAAATGGACAAAAACCTATTTTATATCCAGCTATCTCACAAGTCTCTCTACATTCTCTTGGAAGTAGCAAGGGAGAAGAAGGGTGTAATCTCAATGTCTCTTTGATAACTAAGTTCAAATAATTCATATCCTTGATTCCAGTTTCATCAACATGCCCTTTTTTGTTAAACACTTCTCTCACCTCTTTTGTTAAACACTTCTCTCACCTCATCTCTGCCATTACCCAATCCACAGTTGTGGATGGTGTCTCACTCCCAGCACCAAAGATGTCCTGAAATAGTTGGGAAATTCTAGTGTAGTGGTGGGTATCTCATACCCACATTTACAAAAGTGAGAACAAATTTTGTTGTCAAAGTTGTAATTTGAGTCCTACTTTATGTACTCTTAGTTCTAATAATGGTAATTACACATCTTACGACATTTTACAAGTTAGGGAAGGTGTAGAGGCAACATGTAGGTTTGCAGTCGCGGATGTGTTCCCTTCTATCAAAGTACTTCATGTACGTAATCAGTGGGATGAGGCCTAAACTTGAGAAGATTCATAGAGGACTTGATGAGATACTCGAAAACATTGTTAAAGATCATAAAGCTACCAAGACTAGAGGCATGGATGGAGCAAATGATCTACTAAGCGTTCTTCTAAATCTGCATCAGCTCGGTGTGCTTGAAGTTCCCTTAACAAATGACCATATCAAAGGGATTATGCTGGGTAGTTAATTTGTTATGTTTTTCTTCTCAATTCTTATCAACTTCATCATATTCTTCTATTGAGGTTCAATTGATGCATTTCAAAATATTTTCACAGCTGGGAGTGAAACATCATGTTCAACTGTGGGCAATGTCGAAAATGGTAAAAACACCACGAGTGATGGAAAAGGTACAAGCAGAGGTGAGGCAAGTCTTTGGTGCTAAAGGAAATGTCGATGAAACAGGTCTTCAGGATCTGAAATTCCTAAAGGCGGTGATCAAAGAGACTTTGAGATTAGACCTACATACTCCTCTCCTACTTCCAAAAGAATGTAGTGAAAGTTGTGAGATTAATGGATATGGGATACCGATGAAAACCAAAGTGATTGTGAACGCATGGGCGATTGGGAGAGATCCCAAGCATTGGATCGAAGCAGAAACATTTCATCCAGAGAGATTCATTGATAGTTGCATTGATTATAGGGGAGCTAATTTTGAATTTATACTATTTGGTGGAGGAAGGAGGTTATGTCCTGGAATAGCATTTGCTACACCCTATGATGCACGGAAACGCGAAACTGCCCTCATTTCCCATATCGAAACGGGAAACGGGTCGGAAACGCTAGGAAACGTGTATCTGGATTTGGAAACGTTTTGGAAACGTATGTATTCAATGAGGAAACGCCTGAATGTAAATAAATAGGAAACGTGGGGGTAATACTGACTTTTTACTAGACAAAAATTGAAAAAAAAAACAAACAAACAAACAAAAGACTAGATCGAGAGAGAGAGACCAGAGATGC
Organism: Rosa multiflora; assembly: GCA_002564525.1. Classification (NCBI taxonomy): domain Eukaryota; kingdom Viridiplantae; phylum Streptophyta; class Magnoliopsida; order Rosales; family Rosaceae; genus Rosa; species Rosa multiflora. Next base: position 12,799 of record BDJD01002982.1, read on the forward strand.
GACAACGACGCGACCTCAGACTCAAACGAGACCCTCGATCATTTTTCTTCTGCTCGAACAAGACCCAGTTCCGGTCGTTCCTCTTCTCCAGTCCGGTCGTTCCTCTTCTCCAGTTCAGTCGTTCCTCTTCTGCTCGGACGAGACCCAGTTCCGGTCGATCCTCTTCTCCAGTCCGGTCGCTCCTCTTCTCCAGTTCGGTCGTTCCTCTTATGCTCGGAAAAGATCGGAATCTCTCAAGACTTCTCCTCTTCTAGCCGCTTCGGGAACGTTTGTTCTGCTCTTCTTCTCATATTTGTTCTTCAATTTAGAGCTTGGAGATTGTTCTGATATTGTTATTTGATGTGTGTATAGCAGCAACTATGGGCTAGCTAGTTCTTAATTTCTTATCCTCTTTGCTTTTCTGAGTTTTCTCGATCGATCTGTTTAAAAGCAATATTACTTTATTGTTTTGGCTGGGCTTATTGGGTTTTCATTGAGGATGCTAATTGGGTCTACAAGTCTAAATATTGGGTTGTTTGCATATTGGTGTAACGTTGAATTGTGTATTTTTCAGAAACCATGAGCACCGGAGGAACGCCTCCTATTAGTTCTAGTGCCGGGTCTGTTAACACCGGTGCTAGTAGCGGATCTGCTGATCCTGAAAATGAGACCATTGATGATAAAGCACCATTGTGGAAATTTGTGAAGAAGATTGAAAAAATGGCAGGTGGAGGAAGTTGGAGGTGGCGGTGCAGTTAACAAGGGAGGTGGCGGTGCAGTTAACAAAGATTTAGAGATTACAAAGGAGAGGAAAAATTGTATCCTTAGATACTTTGCCAATAAAGATGATAGAAGGAAAGTTAACATAGAATTTGCCAATTTTTCTATGTGCATGCAAGAGTTTGGAAGTAGAGATGCTATGAAGGATAGGTTTATTATGCAACCTATAACATGGTGGGCTATCCATGGAGCTTCGGCACCATCTCTCCAAGCCATAGCCTTCAAAGGTTCTAGGTCAACCTTGTTCTTCTTCATGTTGTGAAAGAAATTGGAGTACTTACAATTTCATTCATTCTTTGAGGAGGAACAAGATAACACCATAAAGAGTGGAAGATTTGGTATTTGTGCATACCAATCTTCGCCTTTTAGCTAGAAGAAGCCCAACTTACAATGAGAGTGCAACTCAAATGTGGGATGTTGGAGGTGATGACTTTGATTCTTTGGAAGAGACTAATGTTGGAAGGCTTGAGATTGCTAACCTTTCACTTGATGAACCACAATTAGAGGGGGGTTTGTTTAATGTTAATCATGAAGATGAAGACCTTGAGGAAGTTGTCCAAGTTGAATGAAGTTGATGGTTGTTAACTTGTTATTAGTTGTGTTAACCTTTTATTTGAACCTTTGGATTGATAATGTTTGATTGTGATAAACTAGTACCTTGTTTATGTTTCATTTTTTCTTCTTCTAATTATATATATATATATATATATATATATTTAATTGGTGTTTCCTTCACGTACCATTTTCCTATTACATTTAAGATTTGCTGTTTCCACGTTTCCGATCGTATCGTATCCGGAAACTCATACCCGTTTCGGTGCTTCTTAGGCTACACCCAACATTCCCACTTGCACAACTGCTCTTCCATTTCAACTGGAAGCTCTCGGAAGAAGGTTTGGACATGATTGAGAATTTCGGGGCGACGGTTCGGAAAAAGAAAGAGCTATACTTGATTCCTACTCCTTATCCTCCTGTTCCAAATGTTTAAAGCCACAAAAGTAACATGGCATTGTATGTTCAAGGTATCATAAAGGAAGAAAATTCTAGTGCACTAGAGAATGTGTAATCAATTCAAAACCTCTTTCTGTGTAGATTTTGATTCATTCATTCATATGGAGCAGTTTGTTTGGGTTGTTAGAATGTTGACCTTGCCTATTTTGTTTTGCTAACTATTTGTTAATGTTACTAAGACTTCTGAGAAGCCTTAGTTAACTACCTAAGAGGGGTGCTATATGTATTTAGTTCCATTCACGCACGCAAGTATCATCAATCATTACCTCAACCTAAGACTCTGTTTTAAATGCTATATATAGCTGCTTTGAAATATTGCTGAGTTTTGATTGTTTGGATTTGTTGGTAAACTTGATTAGGTTTAAATGATTGACAAACATGTATATATGCTGCAGATTAATGAAAATTACAATAATAAGCAGGTATGATTTATATCTTAAGAAATATACATTATTATTGGTTGAAGACGATTCTTTTTCAGTAGTCATAACAAAACTGCCTAAACAATGGTCATGCTCATGGTGATTGGTGAATGAGATTCTGTTGCACATGATTAGCGAACACAGGTCCTCGTCCACTATGGTTTTCAAGACTTCAGATCCGAACAAGCAAATATTTCATACAGATTTTATTGATACTAACTTTACATTGCTCGAGGGGCAAGATTGTTCGTGAGCAATGGTCTCGTTTGAGAGACGTGAATGCTCAGAAACAATAATCTAATTTGAGAGAGGTGATTGTTCGGAAGCAATAGTCACGTTTTCTTGGAAATAGTACATATGTGAATGTGAAATTGTAATACCCTGAAAATTCGTAATTAATTCCTAAATGCTTCGGGAATTATTTAAGAGTTCGTTGATATGATTTCGTGGTTTGTGGATGGAGCGGAAGTATTTCGGACGATTATTTATTCGAAAAGTATGGTTTTAGGGGGGGTGCGAAAGTTGACTTTTTATATGTTAGGATTCTGTGAAACCTTTCTTCACGAAAGTCGTAGAGTACGTCGATACGAGTTCGTGCATATGTGGAACGTGAAAATTGGAGTTTGTATGAAGAAGTTATGAAGATTTGAAGTTTGTGGATTTTTCTATAAATATAAAAAAAATCCGGATTTATTCATAAATCCAGAAATTTTCCCATTTTGCGTTTCAGCCCCCCTCTCCGTTCTCTCTCCTCTCCCACGCACCCGACTCAGTCGACCCGACCTGACGACAGCGGCGCCGTCGAGGGTCCTCCGGCCACGAATCAGCACTTCCCACCTTCGCAGCGAGCCGCCCAGACGCACCATGGTATCTCCTTGTCCCGTCAAAGCCTCCAGGGCTGGATCGAAGCCCTCCACTGAGCCCCAAACCCGACCCGGCAGGTTCTCCTCCACCCCGGCGTTGCAAAGGCCGATCCTCCCCGGTTTTGGGTTTTCTTCCTCCTTCTGATCATCCCCATATGGGCGTTGCATCACGATTTGGGGTGTAGAGCGCTAGATCAAGGTTTACCTTTTTCTATGGTCCTGATTCGATCTGGAATCTGATCGACGCACGAGATTAATCCAATTTCCAAGCTTAATCTCTAGGATGATCTAGACCGAATCTCGCTTAGCTCCAGGTATGAAAGTTGATCATCCCTTTATTTTGAATAAGTTTGTAGTTGACTACTTTTGCATCAGAGGTGGTTGACCCGACGTTGACCGCCACCGTTGACCACTCGCTGACCCGCCCCTTGTGATGGCTCGTGGCAGCGCGTCCGACCTTATTTTTGTGTTCTGTTTTCATATTATTCATCTACGCATCGATACGGTCGTTTTGATCGATATATTATAAGGTAATTTTGGTGACCACATGATTAAGTTGTGAATTTTAGCGTTTTAGGTAGGGCTGGGAATGGGCCCGGCCCGTGTAAAATTTGCATGGCCCGGACCGGAACCGAAATTTTCGGGCCGGGCCTAAATAATATTTTTTAATTTTTGGGACCGAGTTGAGCCCAGACCGTTTTTCCCGAGCCGGGTTTTGCGGGTTTTCGGGCCCAAAAGGCTAAAAAAAAAAAAACAACAGATCGATGAACTTTGATACAAATTGCAGATCTAAGCTCCACTGCTCCAAACCCAAATTGCTCTGCCCAGATCGAAGCTCCAAGTCTGGGTCTATGGAAGATGGGAATCAAGCTCATACTTCGATCCTCTTACTCAGGCTCGGAAATCAAACTCAAACTTTGTAATTGAATCAAGCTTCCAGACTTTTGCAATCTGCACAACTCAAATTTGGCATCAACTTCCAGACCTTTTGAGCATTATTTTCCTGGAAAAGCTACAGAAAATCTAGAAAGATTGAGAGAGAGAGAGAGAGAGATATGCGGGTGATGGAATGGAAGAGCCACTGTTCCAATGGAGTTTTGCAGATTTTGGGGTTGAGTGACAAAGGCAGACTAGGAATTCTCTCTAAAAGGAATTCTCTCAAATGATCTACCATTGATTTGATGGGGAAGGAGGCTTAGGAAGAGAAGGGAAAAGAAAAAAAAAAAAAAGGAGTGAGGAACAAGAAGAAGACAGGAACTGGAGAAAGAAGGGACGAGAAGAAAAGAAGAGAGAGTGAAGGAAGGAGAGAGAAAACTAGAAAAAAATAAAATAATGGCCTTACTTTTACATGATTTCAGGCCTTCGGGCTTTTTTTTTTTCTGACTTCTAAGGACCGGGCCCGGCCGGTTATATAATGTTTTCGGGCCGGGATTTATAAAATTGCCAAATTTTTTTAAAGGTTCCGGGCCTGGTTTCGGGTTTTCGGGCTAAATTCCCAGCCCTAGTTTTAGGGTTTTCTGTTCGATTTTTTTTCGATCCGTGAGGATCCGGCCGTCTGGTTGACTTGAAATTTTGATAGATTGATCATATAAGTATTCCGGAGACCTCGAGTGGTCTCGGATGAAGTTTCACCTCAATCGGCATTAC
>BDJD01002982.1:21572-33719 GCA_002564525.1 Rosa multiflora
TAAGTGACTACGGTTGACCAATCCGATCGGATTCGAAAATATGGTGAAATTGGCTAAATTTTTTACCACACTCATAATTTATTGTAATAAACTCATCCAACGGTCGGTTTTTACATTTTCGTTGAATTGATAGGTTGCTCTTTGAAGTGTATGATATATAAATATAGATTTATAAAAAATTAGTGTCTTTAAAAATTTATTTATCAATAAATTAGTATCTATATATAAATATAGATTTTTTTTTTTGTACAATATAGTTATATAGATTTTTTATCTTTGGTTGTATTTGATCATTATCCATTGAATTTCCAAAGCTTGATTAAAAAAAAAAATACTTGTGTCTTTAAATATTTATTTATAAATAAAGCCCGCTTTATATGGATGGGCTTGGATCCTTTGATTTTTAATAAAGCTCGGCCCGGCCCGGCCCGTAATTATTTAAAAATATAGCAAGGCCCGGCCTGGCCCGTTGACGACCCCTACTTTCGATGCAGGGATTACTATAATTTGAATTGGGTGACTTTAGTGATCTCCTTAACTAAACTTTCGATGCAGGGATTACCAATTGTTACCTAGTGTGATTATATGTTTGATTGTGTTTGTGGAGTTAAAGGTTGTTGCTTTAATTTATCTCACGAGTTGAGAAATTGTAAGCATGAGGGACGTGAGTCATTTTAATTGAGTTTACTCATACGGGCTTAAAAAGCTTACCGGGTTTGTTTTGTTCATTCCCGGTGCACTATTCTATGGTGTATGGGTTATTGTGCAGGTTAGAATATCGATTAATCGTCATCAAAGCTGAGGTGTACGTTCGGTAGGGTGGACGTGGAAGGGTACTCTTAGTTTTAAGTCTTCTGCTGTGTAGTGAGTTGCGGTGGGTGTGTTTACTTATTGAATTGTCATTCAGTTTAATTTGTAAACTATCTGTAATGTAATATGTGACTCTAAAGAACGAGTCCGTATTGACATTGTGAGCTCAGTTTGTTTAGTTGCTTAATTTATATGAAAAATTTTCTAAGTGTCTTTTTGTGATTGTTTGTTCTCGCGTTTCGGATTTTGAATTCCTTTATTCAAAATTCGGGACGTGACAGAAATACTATGTGGATTGATGTTTAAAGCATTGCATCGTGTTTAGAAGCTACTATAGTGGAAATGCTACTAAAATTATCATATTTATTAGCATACTTAGATTATAATAATCATTGAAGCATGTAAGGCATGATATTAGCTGTAATTGAAAGAGCGTAAAATAACTACTTATTAGCTATCATGACAATTCTACCCCTGATGGGAAAACTATTAATGTTGTCAAAATAGTGAAATAAAATGTTATATCTTTATTTTGACATAAATATTTTTCTCAAATATTAAATATATATCTATTAAAAAAATTTAATCTCATAATATTAAACTACTAGTCTTTCTGCAAGCGCGCCGCATGTTCGGAAAAACAACGCTCGCTTTTACGAAGCAAATTTTTTTATTATATACATGTGTAAATTTATTTTTTTATTGCTAAGATTTTAAGAAACTCATACTTGGCTTGGCTGATAGTCTAAGTTTGCTTGAGATTACATGCAACAATATGACCACTTTCTGCTCCATGAGTGTTCTATTAAAAATCTGTCCTGGCTCCATGAGTGCCATATATAACTAAGACAATACCTCTTTGTAGTTGTATGAATGCCATATTTACAATAGCCCTCAGAAATTGTTGAGTGATCGTCTGATTGCACATTTGACTCGGGAATTCGGGATGAATGGATCAGACATGAAATTGAGTGGGGTTCACTTGCAACTATCAGCCTTAAAGTTGGGTTCACTTGCAGCTAAGTTGAGATCGTTTGAAAGTTATTTTACAATCTCGATAATTAAAGCTCGAAAATAAAGTACACGACACGAAAAGTTTGTGAAAATTTTCAGCAAATCTTTCAGACAAGCGATCTATTTATAGTGACTTTTAAAAGTTTTGGAATTTTAGAAAATTTTTAAAAGAAAAATGAAAAATCACGCATTGCAATATGGGTCGTCTAAAATCAACAATGCTTGAGCTGGACCGTTAGATAGATTTTAGTTGGAGTATAAATATGCCTGTGCGGATCAGATTGCCTTAGAAGGTTCTGGGCTAGCGACCCACGAGAGAGACCTGACAACCCGGATTCTTGACCCAGAAACTCGCGAAGAAGATCAGGCCGTATCTTCGGAGTCCGACCACTGCACAATCAAGGCAGTGGCGGTGGTTTTTAGGCATTTTCCGGCCACTCCAGTGACGTTTTGTGTTTCACGAGGTAGGAAAAATAATCTCTCTTCAAGGTCTACGTGGTGCTATGATTAGGCTTTGAATTCGATTATGTTTTTAACAAATTGTGTTTTGGGTTGATTCAAACGCCGCTGTGGAGGCTGTCGCCGGAAGCTATTCTGGGTTCTCTGATTCATTCGTGACGTCCTAAAGTACAATTTTAAGTCTGGTCGAGCTACATCCACCGTACTGGTTATACTAGGAGCTTTGAGTTGCTGGAATTGCTCTGACGTGCGTGCAGAGAAGGTTGCTGATCTAGGAGTTTTGTTTGGGTTTAAGACACCGCTCTAAATTCACCAGAGGTAAATTGTGGAACCAAACTTGCAATTTTGTGTTGTTGGTTAATTTCCAGAAAGGGTTGTTTGCGTCAAGGATTGAATCGGACATGCGGTAGTCAAAGCACGGTTGTTTGATTTACTATCAAGTAGTGAGCTTGATTATGCCTTCACCATGTTGAATGGCAGTGTTCAAAGAATGGAAATATATCAAATCTTTATCAGATGATTTCTGTCAATTTGGTTACTATTTAGAATAAAACCAAGCAAGTAAGTGTTGGAAAAGGAAAGGAAGTGAAAGCGAAGCCCGAAAGGTTCTCGGGTTTCCCGGTGTAGTTTCCGATTCCGGCCACGTCGCGGTGCTGCACCCGTGGCAGAAGCTTCGTCTAGACGTCCTGGACGTCCCTGTGGTGTCAGATTTTCCCAAAAAACGAAGCATGAGAGAGAATTGAGGATTCAAAGCTTTTTGGGGTTTCCGGCGAGTTTTCTCTGTTTTCCGGCAATTCTAGCCACCATCGACGACCATCCAAAACATCAATCTTCATTTCCTCTTCATGCTCTACAGGTTTATGTTCTTGATTTTCAGTTTTGATTCTGATTTGGGGGTTTTTGAGCTTATTACGGGTTCTCTGATTTCTGTGGAACTTTTGGTTTTTTTTTTTTTTTTTGAAATGGGCTGGTGCAGCTGCCCTCAAGCCTTGATTGATGAAATTGCAGAATACAAGGGGGGGACGTAGAACCTGAACCCCAGATTACAGTAAGCATAAAGAGAACATCCTGAAATAATACCAAGACTCTCTACAAAAGCTATGTACTCTGATAAGCACCAATTAGCAAAGAGTGCACGAATGGCTACTCTATTTGCTTTGAGATAGCGGTGACATACCGGAAAGATAACTCTATAACGAAGAAGCATCATTGCAAATAGCACAGCTTTCCCACTATGTTGCCACACGGAAATAAATCCGGCGACACTCAATTTCATCCTGCCACTAGGAGGTTGCGTCTATTTGATCAAGCAAATAGCTCGTCGCCTCACTAGGCCAGACCAGGCACACTGAGTGTGCAATCTGGGACAAAGCCCACGTCGCCCCACCAAAATTCGATAGGGACTTATTTCTGGCATAAAACCACGTTTAACAAAGAGTACAAAATAATAGAACAAAACAGAGAAATAATCTAAATAATAAACTGGGCCTAGAACCAAAGCCCAGGCCCATGTACCGGCAAGCCCAAGTCTATGAAGAGAAGTGCAGAGAGCACGACGCATCCATCTCGCCTGCTTCTCCCACGCCGTCGCACCACCGGCAGCTCCATCACCGCCAACTTGACGACTTGCAAGAGCTATCTGACCCTCCAAACCTCCATCCTCCCCACTACTCCGGCAAGCCAAGCCACCCCTCCCCATCTCCAAGCAAATCTGGCCACACCCGATCAAAGCAACCTGATCGGGTCGGAAACCAGAAGAAGCCAGCGACGCCATTCGGTCACCACCAGCAGACCTTCGATCTAGCCAACCACCACGCCGTCCGCGCGCCATTCTAGGATAGGACGACCCCGCCTGCCTGCCCTCTAACCACTGCAGCCCTTCCCCGTCAGAATCACCAAGCGATCTGGAAAGCGCCGGCAGCCCCCAGCAACATCTTCTCCGACCGGACAGCTTATTCCCGGACACGAGGTCCATTCTGTCCCGTCCGACGACGACGCCGTGAGGGCGTGCCGCCGGACAGGCACGATTCCCTGTTTGCGTTTTCTCTTACCTAGGGTTTTCTCTTACCTCCCAACAACTTGTTTTAGAAACATTTGGATCCTTCGACTATAATCATTTTTGTTGTACTTTTGGTTTTCTTTGGTTAAGTAGTGATTGCAACACATACTTCTATATAGGAATTGATCAGTTATCCCTCAAATCCGAACACTTGCAGAATTGGAGAAGGTTTCAAGTTTACTGGGTATTGGCGTATTGTTGAGCTATGGTTGATGTTATGTTGGTGAGATGGGATGTTATTTAGTTCAAACTGTTGAAACAAGAAGTTTGGAAAGCTCGGCATTTTTTTTTTAATAGAATCGGATAATTATGATTAGAAAGAGGGAGAACAGTAATTGTTGCCAAGATGTCTGAAACCGCAAAGGTGGACTCGAATTTTAGATGAAAGGATTTAGTCGAAAATGGAACTCTTGCGTGTCAAGAGTAATTTGAAGTACTTCAGTGACGATCATTGATTAAGGATTCAATTCGTGAATTGAATGATTACTGGCAGAAGCAGAAGCAGAAGGATACGGATTTCATAATGTGAGTCCCAATGTTACTAACTCTTAGCAGCGTTGCAGTTAGTGCTTGAATTTGCATTTAGGGTCTTTCCGGGAACCTTTTCTATTGGAATGAGACCGCTCACCTCTTACACAAAAGCCCAACTCCCAACGACTAGATCACGAGCTGCTCTTATTACCTCTCTCTCTCTCTCTCTCTTCTAGTCTTCTTCTTCGACTCTTCTTCTTCTTTTGTGTGGCCGGTTCCTTCGCAGTCTGGTGGCTTTGCTTAAGTTTTGCTGCATCTCTTCTTCTTCTCATCTTTTTTTCTTTTTTTCTTCCTCCCCAATCCCCATCATATCCACATCAAATCATCATCAGATCAATATTAAATCAACGTCAGATCATCCTCATCTAATTTTCATATATTCCATCATCAACTCAACATCATCAGATCATCCTCATCTCGAACATCAGATGATTCAAATCTGAATCTTCGGTGGAGGAGGAAGAAGAATAAGCTCAAAAATATTAGATTTTAGATATGGATCTCCGGTTGCAAATCCAATCAAAACCAAACGAAACCAATCCAAAATCTCAATTACCAAAAGTCGGTATCCAACTATGTCAGATCGATCACGGTTTTATAATCCTGATACCGACAGAAGTCTATTCGGCAGATGGTTTGGGTAAAAACGTCTCGATTTAGTACTGAGCCAGCCCTAGTATTAATTGGTTGTTTGGTCAAACCCTGGTCAAACTAGGAAAATTGGTCGGATGAGTAAATTGACGAAATTTTTGTCTTTGTTTTCTGAAGGAAAGTTATTGATGTCTATAACATTAGAACTAGGACTTTTTTTTTGAAAGGAAAGAACTAGGACTGTTTTTTTGAAAGGAAAGAACTAGGACTTTAGTTACTCGAGGAACAGAAAGTTCATGAATCTTGAACAACGTGAAAAAAATATATAATTGTGTATGCCCTGGTAAGGTCAGATATTGTGTTACACCTCGAACCAAAATATCATTAGTTTACTTGTGGAAAAACGAAAGTTAACGATTTCGGTCACATTTTAGTTGTTCTCAATAAGTTTAGTGGCCCTAAAAATCGACTTTTTTGTTCGAATCAAAATTTGAGAAAATGTTCTTCATGAAACTTGTAGAGGACGTTAAACCGAGCGTGTGCATATGTGGTACGTAAAAATCGGAGTTCATATGTAAAAGTTATAAGCGAAATACTAAATTTACTGTTTATGTGGTAAGTTTCTATAAAAAGTCAAGTTACTGTGGTAAGTTTCCATTTTTGGAAACCTACAGGCTTTTCTCTCTCCTCTCCCCCGATCCTTTCTCCTCTTCGGCCTGATTTCTTCTTCCTCCGGCCACCCCACGATGGAATCCGGGCACCGACAAGCTCGCCTCTTCATCCTTGTCACGCCTGTGGTGGTGATTTACGGTGGCTCGGCCGGTGGAGCTCGGAATTGAGCCGTGAAGTTCACTGTAGCAGTTTCGGAGTTTTCTCGATTTCCAGCGATTCCTGCAGTCCCCGGCCACCAAACTGGCGTCGAAGGTTCGGTTTTTGCCAAGGATCATTTCGCCCCTATCCTTGAGCCACGATTTGCAGTGTGGAGGTCGAATCGACGATTTCAAACTCTAGGGTTCTTGGGTTTTTCTGGAAAAATTTCACCGGCCAATTTGGAGCCCTCAAGGTAAAATTGGAACTTGTTGTAGTTATGAAAAATATTGGGTCTGTTGTGTAGGTGGTGCTGCCAAAATTTGGTGGCCATCAGAGGTGGTGGCCGCGGGTGCGTGGGGCCCACGCGCTGCCACTGTTGGTTGCTGGTGGAGGCGTGTAGGGCAATGTTTTAATTTCGGTTTTTAGCCCATTAAATTGTATATATGTTGTAGAGATTGTATGTGAAGTTTGGTGAATTTTGGAGGAGTTTGGAATTGTTTGTGATTTTCCGAAGTTCGGAGTTTTGAGATTGAATTGTGGGAAATCCGATTGTCGGATTTCCCACGTTTTCATTGTGGAATATGTTAATTGAGGAATTGGTGTTGTGGGAGAGATTTGGGTGGAATTTGAGAAGTAATGGAGATAGGGATTTTCGATGTTTTGTTTAGGTTCGTATTTATTTTATCGGATTGCTGTTTACGGAAATATAATTGTGTACAGGGCAATGTCGCGAGCTACAGTTAGATGAAGGAACTCGTTTGCGTGGTCGCCCGATAGTACTGTGAGCGGACCTTTGCTTTTAAATATGGATGCATGCAATTGTTGAATTGTCTTGATTTGATTTGGGAAATGAATTAGTGACTTAAATCATTGTTTTAATTTATCGAGCATATTAAACGGATTTAAATATTTTATTACTATGTGATAAGTATCTCCGATATATGACTTTTATTTGAAAGCATGATTTTCGACGAATTATTTCTGAGGTGATTTCCGGAATTATACTATTTATATTATGTTTCTATTCGTCGATTTGAGATTTTATAAGAGATATTTTCGAAATGGGATTTCGATGAAGTTATTTCATATTTATCTATCGACTTTCGGTTTTGGCATTGGGGATGCCTTGTTGATGATCTAATTATTCTTTTAGCGTGTGGGACACGCTGTCGATTTATGTGACTTTCTACGAGAATTTCCGTGTACGGTTGGGAATCGTACCCGTGTTTTCTTTATTAGCGAGACTTATGGGGAAGCCTTACTGATTTTTGATTTTCGTATGATTTTAACCCACCATACCTGGGTCGTCATATTTATCCTAGCTAGCCTATTAGTACTCCTCCCTGCTTACTATGTGTTCGTGGGTGAGTAAGAGCAGAGCATGGGATGCTCCAGAGTGTGGGACACTCCGACCCGAGCCTGGGAGGCTTCCTTCTTTCGTATGGTGATACTTCTTCCCCATATTTTATCGTTGCTAGTCCGATTTTCACTGTAGCCAGCGAGGCTGGTCTTATCTTCTTGAGAAATGAGATTTCGGTTTTACAATAAATTTTTCGAATGTGGTGACTAGCGAGGCTAGTCGATATATCGTTTTGGAATTCTTGGATTTAAAGCTAAATGTGTTTTTCTAATTGTAGCATGCATCCGTTTTTAATGAAATAAATGTGGGAAAGTATGAAATCCTTGTTCTTTTAAATTGTTTATTTTGTCCACTCACGCTAACGTTTTTCGTCTACTTTCCTCTGGGCCTTTCGGTTTCTAATGCCCAGTGTGCAGACGTTATTAGTTGAGGTCGGGCGTACATGGCATTTGAGGCATAGTTTTCACTACTTCCGCAGTGTAGGATCCCTTGATCCTTTACTCTTCTTTTTATATCCCTGTGTATAGTAGTATTGCTCTGATAACATTTGAGATTAGTATTGTTGAGTTTTGTGTTTTGTGAAAGTGGAGTTGTTGGTAATTCGGAGCAGGGTGGCTTCATGAGTATAAGGTTGGTTTGCTTGAAGTGTTTTTGTGTGTTTTCAGGTTTTTGGGTAGTCCATTTTAGGGGTGACTCTGCCGAATTTTTTGGTAGAGCTATCCCTAAGGTGGGCCCCACAGGGCTACCTTGGATTTCAGGGTGAAATTCTGGGCGGGTCCTGTCATATTGGTTCTACGAAACTAGACCATCAGGTAAATCGGACATATTTCCAAATCATTCGGCCCCCCTCCTTTCCAGAATATTTTTAAAAATTCCCAATCCCTCTAGACACAATAAATCTGTTTTGTACAAAATATTAAATGTTAGCCCCCCCATCCAAAATATTTTACAAATTCAATAATGTTGACTTGAGAATATGTAATTGGTTAATCTATCTTTGTTAATCACATAAAATATTAAGGGGCTGTGACCACTTAATCAATTTCAGCTTAAAAATTGTACACTTACTCTGCTAAGAGTTTTTTAACCTTATTTACCCAATCTAACATTTATTGACAGTTTTGACCTCATTGTAATTAATAAATTACACTCATCTCTCTATTAGACGCTCTCTCTCTCTCCCCCCTCCCCTCTTCGATCTATTCTCTCTCTCCTCCCCCATCACTGATTTCTTCTCTCACCGGAGACCGAATCCGGCAATGCCATCGAACGCTGACTCCTCTCAGACTCTTTATCTCTCTCTCCCCCCTCCCCTCTTCGATCCGTCCAAACGACGTTGACCGCCGCCGTTTTACGACTACCTTTTGATCCTTGCGCCGCTAGAACCGCGAGCTTTGGGTTTGTGAGTGCTTTGTTAAGAAAGTAGTTGTGCTGGAGGATTTGATTCCCTACAGCAACGGTTCATGGGCCGTGCGTGTACTCCTCAATGGTCTACCACCACGATGAGACAGAGGACTGTGGAGCGCCGTGACCGGAGCTCAGAGACTGAAGAAAGTCAACGAGAATTGACCGTTGATTGGGGGATAATTTACCGTACCATATGAGGTTTACTGTGACGTTGCCATGGAGAAGTGGGCCTTTGTGGTACTTGAGGGCCAGAGGTTGTTATTGGACGAGGGCTGAGAGCTTTCGAGGTGTGGCTGCACTAAGGCTGAGGAAGGTTGAGAGCGCGAGGAGGAAGAAGACCCAAATGGACAAATGGTAATAGAAGCCATTGACAGGGTTAATCTCTTTACTGGAACTGGGTTTGGATGTTTGTTTACTGTAGCTATGTGTTCAGTGGTCACTACACCAATTTCGGAATCAGACAACACATATCAGATGACAGCAAACATTTTAACTGTCGTCTGAAATAATCAGACGACAGCAAGAAATATTCTGTCGTCTAAGTTTTCGAATCCAACAACAGTTTTTTCTTGGCTCTTGTGCAAAAGCATTTCAGACAATGGTTGATTTTTTTGATGTTGTTTGAATGAGTCAATTCAGACAACAGTTACTATGTGATGTTGTCCAAGGTTCATTTATACAATGGTTGATAAAAGATGTTGTCTGATCGTTTTTAATCAGACAACAGTTATTATTTCTCTGTTGTGCAATTACCATTAATACAATGGTTGAAAAAGATGTCGTCTGATTGTTTTGATTCACACAACAGTTTTTCAGTTGTCTATTGTGTAACTCTCTTTCAGACAATATACTGAAATTGCTGTTAAGAAAGTAGCTGTGTTGGAGGATTTGATTCCCTACAGCAACGGTTCATGGGCCGTGCGTGTACCCCTCAATGGTCTACCACCACGATGAGACAGAGGACTGTGGAGCGCCGTGACCGGAGCTCAGAGACTGAAGAAAGTCAACGAGAATTGACCGTTGATTGGGGGATAATTTACCGTACCATATGAGGTTTACTGTGACGTTGCCATGGAGAAGTGGGCCCTTGTGGTACTTGAGGGCCAGAGGTTGTTATTGGACGAGGGCTGAGAGCTTTCGAGGTGTGGCTGCACTAAGGCTGAGGAAGGTTGAGAGCGCGAGGAGGAAGAAGACCCAAATGGACAAATGGTAATAGAAGCCATTGACAGGGTTAATCTCTTTACTGGAACTGGGTTTGGATGTTTGTTTACTGTAGCTATGTGTTCAGTGGTCACTACACCAATTTCGGAATCAGACAACACATATCAGATGACAGCAAACATTTTAACTGTCGTCTGAAATAATCAGACGACAGCAAGAAATATTCTGTCGTCTAAGTTTTCGAATCCAACAACAGTTTTTTCTTGGCTCTTGTGCAAAAGCATTTCAGACAATGGTTGATTTTTTTGATGTTGTCTGAATGAGTCAATTCAGACAACAGTTATTATGTGATGTTGTCCAAGGTTCATTTATACAATGGTTGATAAAAGATGTTGTCTGATCGTTTTTAATCAGACAACAGTTATTATTTCTCTGTTGTGCAATTACCATTAATACAATGGTTGAAAAAGATGTCGTCTGATTGTTTTGATTCACACAACAGTTTTTCAGTTGTCTATTGTGTAACTCTCTTTCAGACAATATACTGAAATTGCTGTTGTCTGAGTTTTAGGGTTCAATAGACCGCCCTAGTTAATTGACTTTAACATTTGGCCAAAATTTTCAATTTTCACTTCCCTCCATCGACCAAATTTTATGTTTCACATCGAGTAGTATATAAAGGAAAGAACCCTAGCCTTTCCTTTTTTTCTCCTTCTTCCTCTGTCGGGTCGCACGGGGCGCTCTCTCTCCCTCTCTCCTTCTCTCTTTCACTCTGGAAAGCTCGACTTCCGGCCATCAACTTTTGGCACCGCCACCACCACCACCACCACCACCACCAAAAGATAGCCTAGTTCTAGTTTTGATTTGGCTATCAGATAATCCTTCTCTCTCTTCTTTATCAGATTTCAAAACCAAAACGAAGAAGGAGCCCTCGTCAAAATGACAAAACCTAAACTGAAGTCGCCATCTCTCTCTCTCTCTCTTGGGCACGGGCCCTCTCCCTCTCAGCCTCTCTCCTCGACGGTTCGATTTCTTTTACAACAAAAAGAATGACTAGAGCTTTTGGGAACCCATTAATCCGACACAAGTTAATTGAGGCTATCCAGTTCAAAAGATAAACAAGCTCAAGCGCTCTGGTTTTGTTAACTGGTACTTCTCTTACCTCGAAATTTCATGTTTTTGAAATCGATTGGTTTTGGGTTTGATTGATTTTCTGGTTAAAATGGATTTGGGGATTGGGGATTTCATAGAACTCGATTTGGGGTGTTAGGGTTTGCTGTTAATTTCGATTTGGGGGTTAGTGTTCTTGTCGATTTTTTGTTTAGTTAAAGTTGTTTGTGTTCAAATCCTTATTATGGGTTAGAAGGGCTAATTGATGTCGTCAATGCAGGTACTTGAGAGAGGGGATTGTGGTGTAAATATTTATTGAAACTCTCCGTTCTGTGTTGCAGTGCTGAGAAGGCTAGGAGTGAAGGGCGTGGAGATAAAGAAACCAGAGCAGCTCAAAACCATGGCCTCACTCATAATCCCTGGAGGAGAGAGCACCACCATGGCTAAGCTTGCCGAGAACCACAACCTGGTCTTTCTATGACTCACCCAAACAGTCTCTATTATTTGTTGATTTGTTTAAAGCTTTTTACTTTATTACTCCCGGGCTCAATATGTATATGTCTGCTTCTGCAATTGTCGATACTTTTAGTATATCAGTAAATGGGGATTAGATGAAAATGAGGACTGTTCTAGAAATGGTGTAATTTGGCTATATGGGTTTTGTTCTTTGGTGCTTTGGGTATATAGGAGTACTGGTGGAATTGTGAACTATATCGGCTTGCCTAATATAATCACAAATGACACAGGAGGTAAAGGAAATGAAGTAGATTATAGCATTATTTGAACATCCTAGTTCATTTTGTTGTAGTTAGAATTTGATTAGAAAAAAGAAAAG
>BDJD01002982.1:34481-56372 GCA_002564525.1 Rosa multiflora
GTGCATTGTTTTCACTTATTTGTGAGGTTTAGGACGTTAATGTGCATCACATTTATGGACAAGTATAAGTTTATGGTTAGGGTTAATGTTGGGATGGAATGACTTTGTTGAATATATGGATGAATGTATCGGATCTTTACATAAATGAATTTGTTTTGAATGTGTTGTCATTTGGATTCCATATATGCAGAATGTCGGTCTTTTGAATGTCTCTCAGACCATTCTATTCCAGCTAAAAACTATTGTCTAATAATTATTCATCATAAAATTCCTAGCAAAAACTGTTGTATGAGCTATCTAACTATAATACATTAAGGACTAAAAGAATGAGAAAGCCATTGTCTAGCAAAACAATAGACAACAGTTTTTCGGAGAAACCTATAATATCAATAATGGATAGACAATGGGAATTTCAGCTACATGTTGTCTGACCCAACCTTCAGACAACAACAAGCATATAAGCCCTTGTTGTCTGACACAACCTTCAGACAACAGTAAGCATATAACCCGCTGTTGTTTTTTCTGG
Source organism: Rosa multiflora (assembly GCA_002564525.1). Classification (NCBI taxonomy): domain Eukaryota; kingdom Viridiplantae; phylum Streptophyta; class Magnoliopsida; order Rosales; family Rosaceae; genus Rosa; species Rosa multiflora. The sequence goes on from BDJD01002982.1 coordinate 35,008, forward strand.
TATTCAGGCAACAGTCATACAAGCCGCTGATGTTGTGTAAAATTTGCTCAGACGACAGTTACTTGGTATTGTCTGAATAACCCATCAGACGGCATTGAGATAGACAACAGCAAAGGGCCTTATAAGACGACAGTGAAAAACTGTCGTCTGATTGAAAAATTGGTGTAGTGGGTTCACTAAGGAATACAGACCTCTGGGAGGGAGTGGAAGAATATATATAGATGAGAATTGAGGAAGAAGAGACAGGTGAGTTATTAAAATGGGGGAGTGAGTGATGGACCTGTCTCTGTTTAATGGAGCCGCGCGGGTTTGTGTGTGACTTGGTGGTTGCTAATGGGGTTAAAAATTTGAAACGCAGCGCCTATGGTTTCAATTTTCATTAATGGAAAGTTGGAAACTAGGATTGAGATGGAGGTATTAGGAGTTCATGCAATTCACTGGAGGGTAATAATATGATTTGGAGCAATAATATGATTATTAGGAGGTAATAATATAATTATTGGGAGGCAATAAAAAGAGTATTGGGAGGCAATAATATGATTCTTGGGGGGCAATAATATAGTTACTGGGTATTATTAGGGGGCAATAAATTCAAACGCCGGAATCAGGTCACCAGTCTGGAGACCGAATTCCCGACTCCGGCGACCGGTGACTAGATTCCGATGACGGGTCGCCGGTCACTGGATTCCAGTCACCGGAGTCCGTGGCCAGCCACTGGTCACGGGAGTCCGGCAAGGTCTTTGATGACTTCTCTCTCTAAGTGAGAAAGAAGGAGAGGGTAAAAAAATCCCAAAAATAAATAAAAAAGAATAAAAAAATAATTAATTGGGTATTAGGGAAATGATCTCTTAGAGTGTTTGGGTAAGTGGGCAATCTCTTAAAGTGTTTGGGCAAGTGTGGTTAATTAACTCCAAAATTGGGTAGATGATCATTTCCCCAAATATTAAATATCGTTCCCCCCCTTCAATTACTATCTCTTTCCCAAAATACTATATGTCGGTCCCCCTCCTTTCCAAAATATTTTAAAAATTCAATAAGGGGAATGCTACATACACAGTCACATGCGTGTGAGTCTAACACCACAATGCCATGTGTTATGTGGCAGAAAAAATAAGATAGTTTATTAATGCATTTTCTTCATTATCAGTTTTGCCCTTCTCTTTCTTCTTCCTCTCTCCACTTCTGCAAAAACAACATTTTCTCTCTCTTCTAACATCGACGAAGCTCAGCTTCCCATTTCGAACAAAGACTTCAGTCTCGTATGTGGTTTACTTTCCTACTCTCAATCCTCAACCCACGAACTTCTCTCGTATATCCCCAAACACCTCCCAGTCGCCACCGACTGGGTCATGAATTCTTGAAAGCTTATTCCAATTACGGCGAGTATTCTGGTGATGGTTTGTCGGCCAAGGAGAAGAGGTTGCTGCTGAAATTAATGCCTGAGGTGATGCCGTTGCTGAAGGACCAAGGAGAGCTTGATTGATAAATCAGCGGACAGGGATGAGGTCTAGACCGCATCGGCGAGAATGCTAGTTGGGTTTGTCATTATGGCTTCTTATCAATTTAGGTGGCTTGTTACACTTACATAGGTTTGGATTAATTTTTAGGGATGGTGATTTGGAATTTGGTTTTGGATTTTGTTTGAGATTGGTTATTCGCATTTGCGAAAGTTGTTTGCTTTTGTCTGTTCCTTGTGCATTGATGGCTCTGGATCACTGATTGTCGGACTTCATGGAGGCTGGACTGCACTAGTCTCATTGACGGCCAATGAGAACGATGGTGGTATAGGTGTTACTGGTGGAGCTCCTGTTGACCGAGAACAGCTAGAGAAAGCAGATCCCAGAAGAGAGAGGATAAGGTGAAGAAGAGAGAGAATAGCAGTAAAAAGTGACAAAAAAAATACATTAATAAATTATTTTATTTCTACTGCCACATAACACGTGGTGTTGTGGTGTTAAACTCACACGCATAATGAGTGTGTATATAGCATTCTCCATTCAATAATGTTGACTTGGGAATATGTAATTGGTTAACCTATCTTTGTTAATCACACAAATATTAAATGTCCCCCCTACTGATCCTCCCTCTATATAATATAGAGGGCCCTCCATTAAGGGATCCATTTTTTTGGTCATTTGAAGAGATCCCTTATGTGACTCATCTTTGATCACATATTTACATCTCGACCGTTCACTTCTTAAGACTCCATGAATAGATCACTAATGCGAATTTTCAACCAAATTAGTGACCGTTAAGATATTGAACTAGATTAAATCAATGGACGAACCAAATCTGTCAAATCTGCACAGTTCATGTTTATAATTGTAAATCACAGTTTTGAATGCGTTAACGATTATTAATTTGACTGAAAATTTGCAGAATTGATCTACTCATATGAACCTAACAACTAAACGGTAGAGATCTTGATAAGTGATAAAAAAGTTGGTTAAATAATCAATCCCTTAAAATGGCCAAAAAAAGGATTCCTCACTAGAAAGGCCATGTGTGGTGTGTGTGTATATAATATATAGTGGTGGAACATAGTCAGGGTAGATGTCGGCGAGGTCTTTCTTTCAACTCTCTTGGCTTCCTCAACAACCTCGCGCCAAGGTCGGGAGTAGTTCATTGTCATCCTTCCTCCCATCCTTGAATTTAGACCATGTATGAATCGATAATTACGATCATCTAAGCACTCATATATGTCAGGATGTCTAGCTCTCATTGCCAAAAATTCTTGAATATACTCCCATAATGAATTAGCCTTTTGTCGAGAGTACACGACTTCTTTCATCGCCCTTGTTATACTTTCGAGATCCCTATCAAGTTCTGCAATTAGCAAGTTTCTCATCTTTGTCGCCTTAGGGTTCGGACGTTGCATGGAGGAAGAGGGAAGAGCACTAGAAGAAAACGGTGGAGGGACATCAATCAGCGCAGAAGGTTTCAATTCTATGTTCACACAGGATTTGACTGTGCTGTCAGTGTCAGAGGAGTCAGACATTTTTCTTTCAAATCTGAAAGACATATATATATATATATATATTCAAAACAATTTTAGTATGGTTGATGATGATAATAAGGATTAAAGGCAATCCATCAAACTTCACATAATGAAAAGGTTTAAGTTCAAGGTCCATCAGAACTATTGGCTATGATACCAAGTTTTCTGTGGTGACCTGGAGATTGGACCACCACAGCGCTGCCTCCCAGAGGAACCCTACACTCGCGACACTCATAGAGTAAGTGCTTTGGGCCTAGAATTCCTCAAAGAGACAAGGCCTTTAGGTTGGAAAATAAGAAATCTATAAGCCCAAAATTCTTAGGCTTGCAAAGTAGGCTTGGCTCGTAGCCACAAGGTTACGAACTAGGCAAGGAAGAGAAAAGGAAGGTGTGGTGTTGTGTTGAATTTAAAACCTACGTCATTTTTAGTTCTTAGCCCAAGTTTACATTAGGTTCATTGAATAAATTTAATGTGAGTTGATTACACGCATTTATATGCGTGTAATTATATCTAAAACATTATAAATAAGCAAATCCTCATGTCAATTAATATGTAATTAATCCATTTTTATTTACTATGTAGAAAATAAGCGGAATTGCGGAAATGAGAGAAAATTGTGCACCTGGAGATTGGACCACCACAGCGCTGCCTCCCAGAGGAACCCTACACTCGCGACACTCATAGAGTAAGTGCTTTGGGCCTAGAATTCCTCAAAGAGACAAGGCCTTTAGGTTGGAAAATAAGAAATCTATAAGCCCAAAATTCTTAGGCTTGCAAAGTAGGCTTGGCTCGTAGCCACAAGGTTACGAACTAGGCAAGGAAGAGAAAAGGAAGGTGTGGTGTTGTGTTGAATTTAGAACCTACGTCATTTTTTGTTCTTAGCCCAAGTTTACATTAGGTTCATTGAATAAATTTAATGTGAGTTGATTACACGCATTTATATGAGTGTAATTATATCTAAACATTATAAATAAGCAAATCCTCATGTCAATTAATATGTAATTAATCCATTTTTATTTACTATGTAGAAAATAAGCGGAATTGCGGAAATGAGAGAAAATTGTGCGAAATTGGAGTTTCCGACAAAAGGACGAACTGGTCAATGCGAGTCAACTATGGTCAACGTCATCGAGCAAACGGAATCTAATTGCCTCTGATAGCATTTGCGGAAAGCATTGAAAAAAGGAGAAGAAAGAAGAAAAGAGAAGAGAAGACAATAAAAAGAAAAGAAAAAAAAGGGGGGGGGGGAAGAAAAATATTCCGCCTTTGCTGACATCATCATGACGTCAACATCAGCTTTTTTTTTTCTTTATTCCCCTCCCCTCCCCACGTGCACTCTTCACCATTTATCTTTCCTTTTCTTTTTATTTTCTCTCCTTGTTCCTTTTCTTCCTATCACTTCTTGCCACGTGGCCCTTATCCCTATTCACTTCCTTTTTGCTGCCACACCACTGAGACCACATATATATATATATATATATATATATATATATCCCTCATTTCACTTCACCTACAGCACGCTGCACATACCAAACAGAGGCAGCTCCTTTGGGCTGCTCTCTCTCCTTTCCTCCTTCTCATCCATTTTTCCTCTTTTCTTTTTATTTTATTTTGATATTTGAAGGATTTACTCACCCAAAGCTTCAAGGATTCATCAAAGGCCTCTACCTCTACAAGATTCAAGACTTGGGGTAATTGTGGGATTGGTAATTCAAGACTAGTCATGCTAGCTTTTTAGCTATTTGTGATTATTCTTATTTTCTCCTACACTTCTCTAATCTTTTCCCTTTGAATTTTGTATCTTTGATGTTCATATTATGGGTTGTGAGTAATTTTCTTGTTGGGGGTTAGGGTTGTGTCCCTAACCCAAATTTTGTGTAAAAGATGTTTAATTTGATGTAATGATGCAATTTTCATATGATGGATGCTTATATCTATTCTTGTTGGGTTAAAATGCATGTCTAGGAGCCTAGTCAACTCTAGGGTGTGTATTTTGAGCATGTCGAGGATGGAGTTAGAGGCTTGACCCCCTCTGATTCCTAAGCTAGAAACCTGCAATTTCGTATTCGAGGGGTTTAAGCATGGTGATTTACACCCGTTGCGTGCTTGCGTGGGCGGGTCGCTTAGTAGTCTTATTCCTCGATCTCTAGGCCTCTTGATGTGAATTAGTGACCCTTGAACCGGCTCTGATTCATGTCAAGTGAGTTCCTACGGCCCTTGAACCGGAGTAGGAATACCATGAAAGGGAATTTCGGTCCTTGAGTCTTGAACTGCCTTGGATACGACTACCGCCAAAGTAGGAGATTTGCATCTATATTATATTAGCTTCTGACACATAGAATTTAGGTGAAGGAACCTCCCTAACACCCGACATTCTCATTTATATTGTTTACACTTTTATTAATTTCTTTGCATTTTTATTAGTTACTTTACATTTCATTACTTTTTGTTAATCTAAAATTAACTCTCAAAATATTGAACTCCAACTCATTGTAAATATTCATCACTAGGCTCTTAGTTTTGATTAGGCTTTGGTGAAAATCAAAAGCCGAGCATTGCTAAGGCTTGGTGCCTTAAATTAACATTTTTATTTATTTTCTTTTTCCTTTCGTTGTTTGCTAAGTGTCTTTATTTCCGATTTCCCAAGGATTGTGGGTTAGCTACTAATCCCCGTGGTACGATAAACTTTGGGCATAATATTTCCCTATCTTGACAATGATACGTACGCTTGCGTAAATGTGTACCAAGTCATGAGTCTTCTAAGTCTAGCCCACTATGACCTAAATTCAAGTGAAGGTTCTAACCCTAAGGTTCCACTTTGGTGGTAAGCAATCACATGCATCATCAACCATACATATCCTTACAAAAATTTGACAGGATCAAACATGATCCTCCATTTCAACCATGCAAACCATTTCAAGTGTAAAAACAGATAATTTTCAAAACATGCAAGAGGCCTTATATAAAACGTAGTATATGCAAGAAAAGTATAGATAGAGTTAAAGACATCCCCTACTTGGAATCCGAGCTTTCTCTTGCAGTACTTGGCCTCAATGCAACCTCGTAGCAACCACCAAATTCACAAGACCCTACCAAGATGCCGAGCCTAGAACAAATAAGTGACATAAACAACCATAAACAAGGCTAACAATTCACTCTCAATGCTCTCCAAAGAAAACCCCTCATCTAATCTAATTTACTAGCTAATAACCAGACCATTTGGGTTCCAAGAAGGAGCTTGTTGTTAGGAAAAAGTAGTAAGAACACTTTTAACAGACAAGTTGTTAAAAGCTGGAAACAGAGCTTAAAAGGAATTGTCAAAAGTCAAGGAAATTGTTCAAAATACTAAGAGTAAATTCTTGAGAAAATTTTAAAAGAAGGATAGTTTAACAACCAACTCAGAAAGATTGAAATGGTTATTGAATTTCAAGTTAAGGCATTCAAAGGCTAAAGAACTTAAAGGCTAAAGCAAAACAATGTGTAGATCTTTTCTAGAAATATAAGTTTATGTATACATATTTCAAAATACCATAACTAATTCTAGAAAAATGCTTTTGGAGTGCTTCAAATTCTAAAATGTTCATTTTTGTGTCTGCTATCTTTTCCAGAAGAAACTGATCCCAAATTCCCAGCGGTTGAGCACCAGTTTTGAAATAAATGCAGCTGGATTAGAATGTACTGAAAACTGAAAAACTGCAGAAAGTTGTTCTTTTGGTACCCAATATGGCCAGTCAAAGAGAACCCAACACACTTAAGGGACATGGCTAATGCTTCTAAAGACCTAAATCTCAAGTTACATTTTGATACTATATGGGCAGGTGTTGTAGCTCAATGGTATGATGTATTGTAACGTCATATTTGGACAGCTATGAATAACAAATTGTTAATGTGTGTGACCGAGGGGTCTATTTAATGTTTAGAGAAAGGGAGAACGAGGGAAGACACAAGAACTATAGTGGTTGGTCTCCCGCCAAGGCGGGAGACTACGTCCACTTGAATGTTTAACTATGTGTGTTGGGCCTTGCCGCCCAAGGGGATTACATGAGTTGTAATGGGATGATCTTTCTAAGTGGGAGGAGGGGTCCCTTTTATAGGTAAGCGAACTCCTCTCATGTACATTTTCTTCAATGTGGGATGCAAACCCATTATTCTAGTGTAGAAAGGCTTATTATGGAGGCAACTTGGTAAGGCTGGGAAGGTGGCTTCCCGGTAAGCTCTTGACGGCTTCCGACTATCACGGGGTAGCTTGAGTGTCGAGGTACGAGATGTATATTGTGGTCGAGTATCACCATGGCTTGTGGGCCCACTAAGAGGGTGTTACTTATGCTTGGTGAGATAGCAAACAAGCTTGCTAGTAGAGGTATCTACAAGTCCCCGAAGTCCACAAGTAAGAGGAGCTTCTTGGTTGGGGAGTTATAAACATTAAGTCATTAAGTATAAGTGACGCCTGGGCGGTGCCCAACCCCTACAAGTCCCCGAACTCCGTAAGCAAGAAGGGACTCTTTAACCAGTAAAACAAAGATAGAGGCGTGCACATGTAGAGTGCTTGTTGTATTGGGCAACATATGTGAGTTGCATGGATATGCATTGGCATATACGAATGTATGTTGTGCATGATACATGTTGATGTATACATGTGAATGACGCCGAGTATGATCGGTTATGACGTATAAACTCGAGAACACATATGGTTGTGTGAGCAAACAGATTGCATATGATAAATGCGTGATGTGTGCAAGATAAAGAACGAGGTCAAGTTTCATGAGGTTACGCTCGTGAGGTGTAAGTTGCATGAGCGCCGCGAAGGCAAGAGTTTGTGATGCTTGAACAATGGGTATGCAAACGCTTGTGTTTGTTTTGTTTTCGCTCGTATTAATGGAACGTGAAAAGAATTCGATTTGTGGCAAATGACAAATGGTATAAGAATTCAATGTTTCATTAATGTGTATTATTTCAAAGGGATATGAGTGTAAAGCTCGAGAATGCCGGGAAGGCGTGAGCATAAAACTCGGGGTTGTTGAGAAGGCGTGAGAGGGAAAGCTCTGGGATGCCATAAAGGTGTGAGTGGGAAGGGTGCCATGAAGGGGTGAGCCAGAAGCTCAGAGGTGTTGGGAAGGCGTGAGAGGGAAGATCGGGGGTGCCGTGAAGGCGTGAGCGGGAAGCTGGGGGGGGTACCCGGGAAGGTGTGAGAGGGAAGCTCGGTGCTGCCGTGAAGACGTGAGGGGGAAGCTCCGGGGTGCCGTGAAGGCGTGAGCGGGAAGCTCGGGGGTGCCCTGGAAGGCATGAGAGGGAAGCTCAGGGTGCCGTGAAGGCCTGAGCGGGAAGCTCGGGGGTGCCATGGAGGCATGAGCGGGAAGCTCAGGGGTGCCGTGGAGGCGTGAACGTTAGAGCTCGTGAGCCGGAAGCTCCAGGGTGCCGGGAAGGCATGAGCGTTTAGAGCTAGTGAACGGGAAGCTTGGGTGTGCCGTGGAGGAGTGAGCGTTAGAGCTCGTGAGGGGGAAGCTCTGGGGTGCCGGGAAGGCATGAGTGTTTAGATCTCGTGAGCGAGAAGCTCGGGGGTGCTGCGGAAGAGTGAGTGCGAAGTTCGGAGGTGCCGTAGAGGCGTGAGCGTTAGAGCTCGTGAGCGGGAAGCTCAGGGGTGTCGTGGAGGCAAGAGCGTGACAATTGCTAATTATGCCAGGCTATATGTATAAGTCCCCAAATTCTCCAATCAAGGAGGTATTCTTGCGGGGTTGATACCAAACATGGCTTTGTGCCTTATTGTGAGCATATTAATGCAAGTGCGTCGTCCATCTAGAATTGGTAGGAGCGAACACTTATGCCCTTTTGGGTGGCCCCCTGCTAGGCCCTCCAAGGAGTCTCCACTCCTAGCCATAGACCTCCGTATGGTCGGAAAATTGTTTGATGAGGAGAGCTGCATATAAGCAGTTGGCGTTAGGTAGCGAACCTAATCTTTGATACCCAAGCGTAGGGGGTTAACTGCAGGATCCATGGCTGCCGTGGGCTGCGTTAACCGATCCCTTTACTCTTTCTCGGAGGAGAAAAGCTTGCCTACAATGCCGTGTAGCGGTCATTGTCATTATGAGGCATTGCCTTACCGCTTGGCGATTGGTTATAAACCATAGACTCGTGGTGTCTAGACCCGTTTAGGTCTCTTTCCCGTGGAGAAAGTTTGACAAAGTATTGTGTCCGGAGGCTAGACCATATGTTTATATATAGAGTATATGTAAAGTTTGTAATTGTATGAACAATGAAAAATAAGTATAGCAAGTAACAGTATACAGATCTTATGGCCATGTGACATGCATATTAGATAATTGCAAGTGTGATGGGTGTCCAAATAAAATTTTGAGAGTAGCTTCCGATGAAAGCTATGAAGCATTGCGAACCCGCATGTTGGATGTGTTTGAGCAAGTTAGGTTGTGTTCAAGCAAGTTGGATGCAGTTGAGCGGGTAGGCGCTGTGCGAGCAACCGGGGCATGGCCCAAGCAAGTCGTGGCCATGCTCGATACCCAAGAATGTCGTAACCTAAGCAATTCATTTATCCGGGCATGTTTAATTAAGTCATAGGTGCCACAAGCCTCTAGATGTGGCATAGTTTGTTTAAGTGAGTGTCACATTAAATTGATTTAAGCATGGCATGTGTATAGCATGTACTAGTAGTAAAGTTGCTAATAACATTTTTGCATTATTGTAAGCATGCCTAAGGATCATTGAGATAAATATTTAAAGCATGGAATATCATGTAAGGCATAGCTAGCGGTATTGCTAAATCTTCGAAATATTGTAGGCATGCTTAAAAGTAGTAAAAGCATCTAAAGACTTGGCAATGGCTCTAATTGCAAGAGCATAAAAGATAAGATATAGTTACTCATCTTATGCCGATTTGGAGTGAGTTGGGGTTGGAATTGATATAAGTACCCAAATCATGTTGGAGTTGTCCAAGCTTGATGCTCCATTGCTTTGGCGGATAAAGTGTTCCGATAATGTACATCAACTCGTAGTTGCAGTTGAATGCTTGATAGAAATTGTTAAATTTTCTTGAAACAAAATAGATGATTAATATGTGGATTTGTAAAATCAACACTAGTATGTTGCCTATGTACTTTAAGCAAAGTGTACAAGCAATGTAGAAGTTTGGTAGCTAATGACAAATGATATGTTTCCTTGTGTGCTTGTAACATATATATCAAGCAGATCACGAGATATAGTGAAATATTTTCAATAATAGGTGGTGGAGCCTGAATAGAGAAAGTTATGAAGAGCTAACTATTTATGCAAGCTGGTTTTTGAGATAAAATGGGTGAGCATGCCATCGATAAAAGAAGTCATGGTAAGGAGATCATATGCTTGAAATATGACCATGCCCTATTAACCAAATTACAGCATTAATACTATCACATACTTCTTTGTGAGACAACATAGGACAAGATCAGTAAGTAAGCAAGTCATGAAACCTAAACGTATACGATACTGTTGTTAAGTGGTAACACATATGTACAGATGGCTTTATTAATCTACATGTGTATGTGTTTATGAGATGACAGGAAGGGGCACATGCAGCCAATACATAATTCGATAGACTAAGATGATCACAATTCACAAGTTATATATGAATATGAACTTAGCTATATATGGTATTGAATATGTCCCCTGATAAAGTAGCATATACGTGAGGACACTATTATAAATCATATTATAATTAGTTCATGGCACGTGGTACTTACTTAACAAGCTTGAATGTCTATGAACTGATTATTGGACACATGGCCACTGGACATGAATTACATATGCCTAGCACTAAAAATAGAGGCCAAGAGAGATGTGCGTGTTGGGTATTGATTAGTGCATCATGGTATAGCAGATGAACTATGAAATAGCAGAAGCATGTGCTTGTATCAGTAAATGGGGAAAGTGAGATCGAGGGGGACTTAGCTTGCCGGTGTACAGAGCAAATTGCTCGGTGGTTGGGTGCGAAGAATATAGCCCAGATACCGCTGACTAATTGCTTGAACGCTCGGAGGCCGCTGCAATTGATATCCATTGAGTATCATGGTGGTGAGCCGCAAGCGATGGGTCTAACTCGGATCGAATGAAGATGCAGGCGTGGTGATGAACATATCATTGTTCAGTGGTGATGATAGAGTTGCCATGGTGCCCAGAGTAGTTTTCTAGGTGTGGAGAGAAAACTGTCCAGCGGTAGCGGTGTTTGTCCAGCGGCAGCCGAGTTTGGCCAGCGGAGCCTTCTCCTTGAGGCTTTGGTCAGCGATTTGCTGCTGACGGAGGGCCACTTGGCGGATGGCTCTTAGCGGTTAGTAGAGTTTTGCCTAGCGGTTGCCTGTTGGCGGAGCTTTGCTCAGCGGTGATGATGGAGCTTTGGGACATCAGCGGAGCTTGGATGGCGGAGCATTTGGCCAGCGGAGCCTTGGGACATCAGCGGATCTTTGGTCATTAACAGAGCTTTTGGCCAGCGGAGCCTTGACATCAACGGACACTACAAGGCAGAGATGATCGAATTTTGAGATTGATTAATTGGTTGTTCAGTTGACGTTGATCAAAGCTTCATGGGTAATGATTGAAGACCGCTCTCCTTGACACTGATCGAAGAAGAAGATGGGAGTTGCAATGGGTGTCCAAATCAAATTTGGATTGGGTACCGTCAATTGTGTTTGCCGCTGGTGGCATCTAGCGGTGTCGTTGGAGATGGTCATTGACATTGGCAGTGCAGCAAGCAGAAGGATGTGGCGGAATGTCCAGAGGATTTGACTGAGCTGTTTAGCAGAGTAACGAACCAAAACCGGTACTTTGCTTGGCGAAGGTTTTGTCAGCCATAGAAATTCGAGGCCGGAAAACCATATTGTTGCCTAGCGGGACTTTTTAGTGGAGGCTTGGGTGTCCAGAGTAAATTGACACCGCTAGCATGGTGTTACCGTGAGATGCCAATGTGCTGCTTGATGTTGGGCGCCCAGGTTGTTCAAAATTTTTTTGTGCGTTGACTAACATTGACTAGCCTTGATTTTATGTTGACCGAGCGTTGACCTGACGCTTACGGGTCAAAGTTCATGGTACATGACGAAGCCTTTGTGTTGGCTTCGCACAGACAGCGCCAATGTTAATGTGTGTGATCGAGGGGTCTATTTAAAGTTTAGAGAAAGGGAGAGTGAGGGAAGACACGAGGAGTATAGTGGTTCGTCTCCCGCCTACGTCCACTTAAATGTTTAACTATGTGTGTTGGGTCTTGTGGCCCAATGGGATTACATGAGTTGTAATGGGATGATCTTTCTAAGTGGGAGGAGGGGTCCCTTTTATAGGTAAGGGAACCCTTCTCATTTACACTTTCTTCAATGTGGGATGCAAACCCACTATTCTAGTGTAGAAAGGCTTATTATGGAAGCAACTTGGCAAAGCCAGGAAGGTGGCTTCCCGGTAAGCTCTTGGTGGCTTCTGACTACCACGGGGTAGCTTGAGTGTCAAGGTACGAGATGTATATCGTGGTCGGGTCCCACCATGGCTTGTGGGCCCACTAAGAGGGTGTTACTTATGCTTGGTGAGATAGCAAACTAGCTTGCTAGTAGAGGTATCTACACAAATAAACCTTTGAACCAAATATGATTTTAATACTCATGTTATAGCCATGGTGTAGAAAAATTTCCTAGACATTAGAATGAATGAGAAATCAAGGTTAAAGCAGCAAGATACCAACAACAATAGTGATGAGTTCGTAATCTTTAAGAATTCGTAACAACAACCAAATTAAACATAGTGTTAAGGAAAGCATGATATTGACCAAAGACCAACCAAAAAGGTGAGTTTTCTTGAGGGTTTCAACTGGAAAGAGAGCTGAGGGAGTTTGATTTGATCAAGCCCAGTTGCAGAGTGAAATATAAATTTCTCAATATGTAGGAAAGTTGTTTGAACGTGTTGAGCCTAAAAATTGAGGAAAGAGATAGGAACTTGATGGTACAGTGACCTTGCCAATTATTGGAGTCAATCTCAAACAAGGTTTGGGGGATTCGGGTAGAGCAAGAGGAGGATTTACAAGCAGAAATTTAGAGCAGGTTCGTCTCTGTGTAGCTCCCACTTCGACTGGGGTACAGGTCTCAAAACGACTCAAATTGGGCTGAGATTTGGAGGTCAGATAGAAGAGACAGAGATGAACAACTTTTATGAAGAAGGAATTTTGATTAGAGGTCCCAAACTAGGCTTTTTGGAGCATGTAAGCAGACTGATGTGCACAGGAATGAGAGAAAAGGTATGAGGAGAAGGATGAATGACAACCTCTAGCTTGGATACTTCCTTTTGAAGGCCTGGGATGATTTTCTAGGAGAGGTTTCCCTATGCATGCTGGCAACGTGGGACAGGGGAGCTGAATGATGTTCTCCTTTCTCTGCCCAATTTTGACGAGAATAAGAAAAGAAGAAGGCTTGGGCTTTGCGTGTGGGGTAGAAGGCTCAACTTGGGGGTAGTAAAAGAGTTTAAATCAGTAAAAGAGTTTCTTATTGGGGTAAGAAAATAGGTTGTAAACTAAAATGATAGGGAGATAAAAGTACAATAGATAAATACAAGAAAAACTCAAAATTAAAATGTTGACAAGACTAAATAAGAATTTGGTTTTACCAAACTTGTATTTAGATAGAAAAATGGCAAGGTAAGTTTTGTCAAAAATTTACTAGAGTTTGAAAAATATATTGAGTAAATAAATAGTATTTTTTGAAAGATAGAGGGATGGTTGAGGAGTAAGCGTCGGGTAAGACGAAGAAGAATTCCACCAATTGTTAGGAAACAAGGTAACATAAGAAAATCATAAATGCATGCACAAGTAGATTTCAAGATTATGCAAGAATGCTATCATGAGCTACAAGAACCTTATTGGGTCAAGGGAGATGTTCGAGTCAAAGGTCAACTAACTTATTGGGCTAAGTTCACTAGCATACCCGTTTGTTGGGTGTCCAAAGTAAATTATGGACTCTAACCTTAAGTTATTTTTGGGCCTAAGGCCCAAGCCCAAACAACTTTTCAAAGTTTTTAGTCAATTAGAGGTTGTGAAAAATTATCCCATCCAAAAGTGATGTTCGGAACTTCACGAGGCCGACAAAAAATTTGCATATTTAATTTATATATTAGGACAACGATCGAGACGTCGAAATGCGATCAAAAAGTGGTCCCAATGAATAATAATATTATCAGAAATTATTTCCAAGAGTGACTATTGCTTCCGAGCAATCACCTCTCTCAAACCTGATTATCGCTTCTAAGCAATCACCAAGAGTGGATCCACTTGAAGGGATGCCAAAATTCTGTCGACGTTTATATTGTATATGTGGCCATTATTCCTTCAAATCTATGGTGGTTGAGCTGGCCATGGGCTGAGCAAATTATGCACTCTCTTGACGTCAACCTTGGTTCAAGTCCTGTTTACCACCCTTTCCTCCTTTGTTCCTGTTTTTTTTTGTTTTTCTTTTTTTGTTACAAACTTACAATTGTTTCTAATTTTCTATTAGTATTTCTTAAAAGTTTCTTTGCAAATCTTGCCTTTTTTTTTTTGTTTTTTCTATCCCCATTTTCTTTAGAGTTCCTTCCTTGTTGGATATAAAATAAATTTCATATTTTTTTAAGAATTAAGAAAAACTTGTATTCAATAAAAATCACAATTAAACAAAATACGAATTAATTTAGAAAGGGAATAGATGCAATTGTTCTAGCAATCTGGCTTTCTGCAACCTTGATACCCAGATCAAAATATATATTAGAAAAAAAAAAGAAAAAAAAAGTCAATTCCCACATGAAAGATTATAACTAGGTTTTTTATGTTTGAGTTTTGAATCGATCTCTGCGAGCTTTCTTAATGTCTTTCTTTATTTCTTTATTACCTAAAGCTTTTGCAAGGTTGCTGAGACCTTAAAACCATGGCTTTTTCCTGTCGTCATTAGATAAATAGAACTAAACATGGATGAGATCAACTAGCTCCATAAATTGAAAATGCTGATGGATAGTAGACTTTAAATAAAGAATTGGATAAGAATCAATGGTCTCCCTGTTCATTTTATTCTTCATCATTTTCTCCATTTGTGCAAGATGAAGCCAACGAATAATATTGGTTGCTCTTCAGGAGAAGTAGTGTAACTATATTTATAATTGCTTTGATTTTTGTAAAACATTAGAGTTTTAATAATATACAAAATATTTTCTCAAAAACATTCTATTTTTAAAATGAAAACAAATAAATCCATGTCATTCAAATTTATGGAATGATATTGATGAAGTGGTGTATGCCACATCATTTGGTACTCAATTTTGGTATAAATCTTTGGTGTCTCAAGCATTTTCCTTATTTAGGCCGTTTTGTTATGATTAATTACTGACAGAGAATCATCTTCAACCAATGATAATGTATATTTATAAATCATACCTGCCTAATATTGTAATTTTCATTCATCAGCAGCATATATACATGTGTCAATCATTTAAACCAATGAAGTTTACTAATAAATCCAAACAGTCAAAACTCAACAATATCTCAAAGAAGAGTCTTAGACTGAGATAAATATTGATGATACTCGCGTGAATGGAACTAATACAACTAGCATCCCACTTAGGTAAGAATGCTAGCTCTCTCATGTTTTGCATTTGTCTCTTAATTATTTCAAAGATGTGAACGACTTCCCAGGCTTCTCAGAGGACATTTGCGCATGTAAGCCAGGTGGTTAATGCTGCTGATCTTGATGAAATTAGTTTAGGCTTCTCAAAAGTCTTGGGATCATTAATAAATAACTAACATAACAAAACAAGCAAGGTAAACATTATAATTAACAACCCGAACAAACTACTCCATATGATGATATGAATGAACGGATCAAAATCTACAGAGAAAGAGGTTTTGAATCGACCACACATTCTCTAGTGCACTAGAACTTTCTTCCTTTATGATACATTGAACATACAATGCTCTGTTCCTTTTGTGGTTTTAAACATGTGGAACAGGAAGATAAGGAGTAGGAATCAAGTGTAGCTCTTTCTTTTTCCAAACCATCACCCGAAATTCTAAGTCATGTTCAAACCCTCTTCTGAGAGCTTCCAGTTGAAATGGAACAGCAGTTGTGCAAGTAGGAATTCAATGTTGGGTGTAGCAAATGCTATTCCAGGACATATCCTCCTTCCTCCACCAAATGGTATAAATTCGAAATTAGCTCCCCTGTAATCAATGCAACTATCAAGGAATCTCTCTGGATGAAATGTTTCTGCTTCAATCCAATGCTTGGGATCTCTCCCAATCACCCATGCGTTCACAATCACTTAGGTTTTCACAGGTATCCCATATCCATTAATCTCACAACTTTCACTACATTCTTTTGGAAGTAGGAGAGGAATCGGTGGGTGTAATCTCAAAATCACTTTGATCATCGCCTTCAGGAATTTCAGTTGCTGAAGACCTGTTTCATCGACATTTCCTTTAGCACCAAAGAATTGCCTCATCTCTGTTTGTGCCTTTTCCATCACTCGTGGCGTTTTTACCATTTCCGACATTGCCCACTCCATTGTTGAAGATGATGTGTCACTCCCAGTTGTGAAAATGTCCTGTAACGGAACAATTGAACCTCAGTAGAAGAATATGATGAAGTTGATAAGAATTGAGAAGATAAACATATCATACTAACCAGCATAACCGCTTTGATATGGTCAGTTGTTAACGGAACTACAAGCTCACCAAGCTGCTGCAGATTTTGAAGAACGCTTAGTAGATCATTTGCTCCATTCATGCCTCTAGTTGATAGGAGCATATTTATGCAACGTTATTATTATTTAACCCTATGCTTTTCTTTGCTAATTTATATTATTTTTAGCTGATTTATTTGTTTTTCTGTTTATTAGGCTTTCCGAAGCAAATTAGGAAAAGAAGGCTTAAAGAAGGAAAGTGCGTGGAATTTTGATTCAACAAGGATTTTCGATGGATTATGACTTTTCTTTGAAGCAAAAAGTTAGAGATCCACAAGGAAACAAAGTGGAAGAGTTTTAAGATGGAATAAAAGGCTTTTAGAAGACACAATCGAGGTGACAACGCACATGAGAAGAAAGAAACCGTTGAAGCAACGCAAGGAGAAGAAGTAAAGTTCGGAGCCCAGAAACGATTGATCATTTCATTCTGGAGATCGATCGTTTGCCCTGTTTTCCATCTTTTTGATTCTTTCTTCTTTCCAAAACTCATGTATTTCTTTTGTGTGTTTTCTAAGATGATGAGTAGCTAATTTTGTTTTAGTTAGGGGCTGCTTTCAGCCCTAGACATGGTGTAACTATGATGTTGGTGTTTATTTAATAAGTTCTTTGGATTTCGGATTTTCATTGGTTTATTGTTTGTTCATTGATCAACTTTGTATGTCTATTGATGGTGCGCAACATTAGTATGCATGCTAGGTTGTAAAGCTATGAGTGCCTTATATGATCATCATGTCTATTTGCATTCTAGAGTAGCGAGTGAATGACTTGAGCCCCATTCATATAAACCAACGTCTAAGTAGATTAGGACAACATCAGTACCGAAATTTCCTAGCCTTATTCATAATCTTTTAGACCTTAATGACTTCTAGGTGAGAGCTATGCGAGAACATCACTCTAGGTACGTTCCATTCTAGAAGCTAAGTTAAGTTGAAAACATCATTCTCTTAACATATCAAGTAAGAAAGATTGATAGGTTAAGTACAACACATCATTGGCTTAGCTTGAATAAGGATATCTGAATGAATTGAACATGTTAGTAAATACATCATAGGTGTAATCATTGTCTAGTTGTGAGAAGTAGTTCCTAGCTAGTTTTCTCATATTTGATCAAAACCAAATTCCCAAATCGTTTTCTGTTTTCGTTCGTCTTCTGTTCTTCGTTTTCTTCATTTTATTTAATATAGTAATTCAACTTCGATTACCCCCCAAATTTTGTGTGCGTCTTCGTCTGTGTGTTTAGTTAGTATGTATTTAATTTTATAATTTTTGGTTGAGTATAGATATAGTTTGTGTTTTCATCTTTGTTTAGTGTTTGTTTCTAGATTTCAGAGTCTGTTTTGCAATTGTTGAGCCACAATCCTCTGCGGGAGACACCCTCTTTCCTATACTACTATCGATAACCATTGAGATTGCAGGGATTTATTTATACACCTATTTTAGGTGTATCAAATTTTGCGCCGTGTCGCCGGGGATTGTTTTCCCTTAATAATTGCAAATCATACTTGTTTTTCTTTAAGTTTATTTGTCGTTACTAATCTTTCGTTGGTTTTTGTTTTAAGGTACTTAGTCGCTGTGTATGAAAACTCGGAGCTTTGGGAGCACTAACCTTGTTCCCTTGGATCGTGAGATTGAACGCACAGCTAGGTCACATCGGAAACGTGCGTCTCAACGCATGGGAGAGGGGGACAGGACGAATTCTTTCATTTTTCCACCAATTATATTCCACCACATTAACCAGTTCCACCATCACCTATTGAGCTATAACAAGTTGTGATCACACCTCTTCCTTTCGGATCTATTCATTCAGACTCTGAGGACTCTTTCAAATCAAGTGGAAGTGAGGAGGAAGAGCAGTTGGTTAACATGGAAGGAAACCGTACCTTGAAGCAATTGACCGCACCTACTGCCACGCAACAACCCTTGTGCATCACTTATCCAGCTGGGGCACAAGGCTTTGAACTTAAATCGGGCATTCTTCATCATCTGCCTAAGTTTCATGGGTTTTCAACTGAGGATCCTAATCTTCATCTCAAGGAGTTCCATATGATCATTACAGGGATGAAGCCTGAAGCAATTCTTGAGGAGCAAGCTAAGTTGCGTGCCTTTCCATTCTCTTTAGAGGGCAAGGCGAGGGAGTAGCTGTACAATCAACCTCCAGGGTCTATGAATTCATGGGATCAAGTGCAACAAGCTTTTCTAGAGGAGTACTTTCCGCTACCAAAGCAGCGAGCATAAGGAAAGAAATCTGTGCTATACTACAGATGCATGGAGAGTCCTTTGGAGAGTACTATGACAAGTTCAATCGGTTGATTTCCTCATGCCCAAACCATCAAATCACAGATCATCTTCTCATAGTCTACTATTATGAGGGATTATGTGGCACGGACGGCATAATGCTTGATGCCGCATGTTACGCCCCGTCTTCGATTTATCCTTTATCTGTGTCGAAGTGAATTTCTTTATGTTTTACCGTCCTTGGTTTCAGTTTTTATCTTTTAGGGGGGTGCTAGAAGTTGACTTTTTATGGGTTAACAATTTGAGAAAATTTCCTTCATGAAAGTTGTGGAGGACGTTAAACTGAGCGTGTGCACATGTGGTACTTAAAAATTGGAGTTCGTATGTGAAAGTTATGGCCAAAAATGTGGAAGTTACTATTCATGGTAATTAATATAAATATGGAAGTTACTGTTGGTAGATTTCCATTTTCGGAAATTCTACCTAGCCCCGGTAACTCTCTCTTCTTCTTCCCCGATCCTTCCTCCCTTTCGGCCCCGATCTTCTTCCTTCGATTTCTTCCCCCTCCGGCCGACCCACGACGAAATCCGGCTATCCCCAAGCTTGTCTCCTTCCCCTTGCTGTATTTGTGGTGGTGTTTTGCAGAAATTTGGCCGGAGGAGGTCGATTTTGAGCTGGGAAGGTTACTGTAGCAACTTGTGGTTTTTGCTGATTTCCGACGATTCCGGCCATCTCCGGTCACCATACCGGCGTCGAAGGTCGGGTTTTTGCTGGAGATCATTTCCCCTAAGGTCTTGCATTCCAATTTGCTGTGTAGAGGCTGAATCGACAATCTAGGGTTCTTGAGTTTTTGCGGCGCGTGGTGGCACGTAGGATGGAGTTTTGGTTTCTATTATTTAGCTATTTAAAATGTACTTGAGTTGTGGAGGTGATAAATGTGTCCTTGGTGTAATTTGGATCGAATCGAAGGTGGATTGAAGGAGTAGGGTTTAAGAAGATGTTTAGAATTCCGTTATCCAATTATCGTAAATTTAAATCCTCGTCCTGTATTTATAATTTATACGAGTGTTATTGTTACAGGACGAGAAGAGTCTCCATCCGAGGAGAATACTGATCGACGACAAGATTAGTTATTACTGTGAGCGGACTTTGTTTTAAATTTTGATGCATGCACTTATTTTTTAAATTTTGATGCATGCACTTATTTTTCCGGAATGACGAATGATTATCTTATTTTATATATCGTATTCTTTTTCGAATATAACCTTCAATTTGGATCATAAATTTTAGCATCGTTCAATATGGTTTCGAATATGAATGGTCATGCTTAGACCTAAACTTTGAATTGTTTGGAGAACATGATTTTGGATTTGGTTTGTTTCTTGGAGATTTTGAGAGATTCTTTGGATATGGGATTTGTTTATACTAATTTCCGGTTTTGGTTACGGATTTGAGAATATTTTGGCGTGCTGGGTCACGTCATTGGAACATTTTATTTTCTCGTGAGATTTTGGGGAAGCCTTATGGATTTACTGTTTTTGGATATTTTCCTCACCATACTCGGGTCATTTGATTAGGTCTCCTCCTCACTTACTTTGTGTTTGTGAGTGGCAGTTGAGGTAGTTTATTCTCCTCCTCACGTGGGTGGTAGTCGAGGTTATTAGTTCTCCTCCTCACACAATCTATGTGTGAGTGGGAGTCGAGGGTAGGTTGAGCCTAAGGGGCAGGGTGGCTCTAGAAGTACATGGTTGGGTTATTAGAAGTGTATTCGTTTTTCTTACAGGTTTGGGTTGCCTACTTTTAAGGAAGGTTTTGCTGAAATTTCGGTAAAATTTTCTTTAAAGTGGGTCCCGCAGGGCCACTTCAGATTTCAGGGGGAAATCCGGGGCGGACCCTGTCACCGCAAGTGGAGGGGCTTTTGTGGTCAAGACACCTGCAAATGCACATGCTTTGTGCGAGAATATAGCCTCCAACATTTGACAGTATGGTGGGAGAGATGTGTTGCCACGTCAAAATGTCAATGAGGTAAGTTCTACTTCCAATTTAGAAGTGCAAATAGCTAACCTCACTAATCTTGTGAAACAGGTAGTGCTACCCAATCAAGTGTGAGGAGTATGCTCAATGATGGGACATGCAGCTGATATGTGCCCATCATTGATAACTTGTAATCAGTTGTATTTGATCAGGTCTACGACCTAACTTTCTTGAATTGTTGTATTTAAACTTATGAAGCTTTGTTGGACTTGGGCTTTTGAATTATTATTTCCATCGTTAAGTTTGAGTTGGTTAGATTATGGGAGCAGGGTGGCTCTAGAAGTACATGGTTGGGTTATTAGAAGTGTATTCGTTTTTCTTACAGGTTTGGGTTGCCTACTTTTAAGGAAGGTTTTGCTGAAATTTCGGTAAAATTTTCTTTAAA
>BDJD01002982.1:80350-95340 GCA_002564525.1 Rosa multiflora
GCTCGGGAAAGTAATACGATAAATAAATTATAACCTCGGAATCGATTAAATGAATGCATGCATCATTCTTTGAAAAATAAAAGTGCACTCCCTGTATATGCTCAATCCTGACGTCGCTCGGTATTTTCCTCGTACGAAGACTCCTCTCATCCTGTACGAATAGCACTCGTAAAAATATATTTATAGGACGGAAATTAACTTTACGATAATTAGAATTTGAAATTTATAACATCCCCCTTCAAAATCCACCTCCTTAATTCACAATGAATCCATCCACAACATTCCAACAATATTCATTCATCGATATATAAATTCTAAAGTGAATTCGAAAGAATTTCGACGATCGAATTTACGTAAATCAATAATTATCCATTTATACTCAATTCGTAATCCCTCCAATATCCACCAAACTTCATGTATAAACTTCTAGAATCGTTAAGGGATTTATGGAGCCAAAACAGAAAATAAATTGCAGCTCCACGCGCCACCACCCAATCTCTTTCTCAACTACAACAAGTGCCAATTTTACCTGGAAGAGCTCCAATTAAGCCGGTGAAAATTTTCCAGAAAAATTCAAGAACCCTAGGATCGGGCTTGATCGATTCGACCTCCAAACTACAAATTGAGAAGCAAGACCCTAGGGGAAATAATCTCCAGCAAAAACCCGACCTTCGACGCCGGTTTGGTGACCGGAGAAGGCCGGAATCGCCGGAAATCGGCAAAAATCACAAACTGCAATAGTTACCTTCCCGGTGCAAAATCAAGCTTCTCCTGCCAAATCTTCACAAAATACCACCGCCAATGTGTCAAGGGGGAGGAGACGAGCTTGGGGATAGCCGGATTCCATCGTGGGTCGGCCGGAGGAGGGAGAAATCGGAGGAGAACCAACTCGGGCCGAAAGAGGAAGGGGTCGGGGGAGGAGAGAGGGAGAGTTACCATGGGTTTCCGAAAATGGAAACCTACAGTGGTAACTTTCCATATATATATTTTTGTTACCATGAACATTAACTTTCACATTTTAAGCTATAACTTTCACATACGAACTCCGATTTTTACGTACCACATATGCACGCGCTAGGTTTAACGTCCTCTATAATTTTCATGAAGGAAATTTTCTCAAATTGTTAACCCATAAAAAGTCAACTTCTAGCCACCCCCCTAAAAGATAAAACTATAACCGCGTATGGTAAAACATACAATGATTCGTGTAACTCAGTAAAAGGGGTAAATCGGATGTGGGGTGTAACAGCCTATGGTTAGGTTAGTTCATCATAATTAGAGAAGCATATAGATTATTCGACTAACTTGCATGACCTTATATGTGAGGTTACAAAAGAATAAGTGTGGGGGTGAGTGATTTGTATAGAAAAGAAAGTTCTCCAAAAAAAAAAAAAAAAAAAAAAAAGAAGAAGTAGAAGAAGTAGGGAAAATAAAAAGAAAGTTCAAGGAAAAGGAAAGTAGAAAAGGAGAGAAAAGAAAAAAAAAAAGTGTTGGAAAAAAAAAATAGCTAGTATTATTTTTGTTTAGGGTTGTACATTGAGATTAGAGTTAGTGACTTAGCACTCGAAATCAAAAGTCTTAAATCTCTACAAGAGAGAATGCTTCATGAGCTTACATGGACTTTGTTTTTCCGTATCCTTCATTTCTTATAGCCACTCACCCTTAGCCCCATTACAACCAAATAAAAGACCTCTTAATCTTGAATGTTGTGGGTTACGTAGCGGAGATGAGATCAAAGAGCAAGCATATGGTGACGCGTGTTGTGAAATTGCTTTTGAGTGAAACACATATAACCCGTAAACACTTGAGCGATAATATGTAGTGAACCTATGTGAGTTTAGCGGGTTATATCGGGTCTTCTATGTGCCTATTTATTGTGGTGGATTGATTTGACATATGGTCAACACATGCATATACTTGAGCATTTTTCACATGTGTTTCTTAATTGCCTCACAAATTCAAAAATCTTATGTTGTGCTTACATCTACTTCATGGTCATGTATATAATTAGTTCTCCGAGGATTATGGTTGGAAAGGCTAATACCACACTTTCTTTATGTTTGAGCATTTGTGTTTGAGTTAACAGATTTTTGGCAATTAATTTACATTTAGTTTGCTTGAGGACAAGCAAAGTTCAAGTGTGGGGGTGTGATTATACGCATTTATATGCATGTAATTATATCTAAAACACTAGAATTAAACTAATCCTCTTGTCAATTAATATGTAATTAATCTATTTTTATTTACTTTGTAGAAACTAAGCGGAATTGCGGAAACGAGAGAAAATTGTGCGAAATTGGAGCAAATTGGAGTTTCGGACAAAAGGACAAAAAAGTCAACGCGAGTCAACCGTAGTCAACACCATCAAGGGAGCGGAATCAAACCATCTCTGATAATGTGTGGAAGTGCGTTGAGGAAGAAGAGAAGAAAGAAAAAAAAATGGGGAAAAGAAAGAAAGATTAAGAAAAGAAGAAAGGAGAAAGAAAAGAATAGAAAAGAAAAGAAAAGAAAAAAAAATGAAGAATGGAATCTGCACGTGGTGATCCATTAATTAAGTAATTGACCCATTGCTTAATCAACCTTTGCTGACCATTTCAGACAATTTTCTTTCTTTCATCCTTAAGCCAATCACGTGATGGCAAGTGGCCTTTATCTCTTCTATTCCTCACAGCCCAGCCACACAATTATAGCTCTCGACCACTTTTTCTTTATATATAACACCGAGAACCCTATTCCCAGGGAAGACGACTCTCTTTCTCTCAGACACCAACAACAGGAGCCGCACTCCCCCCATCTTCATATACCATCACCCATCTCTCTCTCTTCTTCTCCAACATACCCAAAACCACCCCTCCACACCATTTTTTCTCCTCACCAAGATCCACTCCACCTCACCAATATCCATTTTCCTCCTCACTAAGATTCACCTCACCAACATTCCATCAAAGCCTCATCAATTTCTCAAAGGGATTTCAAGGAGCTTCAAGGAATCTCATCTACATCAAGACTTGAGATTGGGTATAGTGGGAAGCCATAAATCAAGGCTTGTCATAATTGTTCCATAGCAATTTGTGACTTGTTCTTGTTACTTTTCACTCTTCTTCACCTTTACCTCTTTAATTGATGAATATTGTTGTTGATTTGTGGATGGGTTGTGAGTAGTCTATTTAGGAAGCTAGGGTTTGAGCCCTAGCATGGATTTAATGTAATAAATATGTTTTGATTTAATGGTTTTTAATTTCATGTTTGGTATATGTTCTATTCTATATTATTTGACTTAGATGCATGCTTAGGAGCTTGATTAACTCTTGAATCTGTAGATGAGCATGTCTAGAAAAAATTAGGGGACCTAATCACTTCTCTAATTTATGGCTAGGACAATTGTTTAGAACATGGTTAGTTACAATACCAATTTCGATTGCTGTATTGGCTAGCTTGGGAACCTTGATTCTAGGACTCTTCGCCTTTTGGTGCAACTAGAGGCCCTAACAAGGCTCTAGATTGTCCCAATTGAGTTTCTACGACCCTTAATCTGGAGTAGGAATATCTTTTAAGGAATCTATTGACCCATAAGCCTTGAAAAGCCTTGGGTACGGTTTTTGATGCCACTATGAATTGAGCCTTGGGTACGGTTCTTAATGCCACTATGAATTGAATGACCATTGTCGGAATATATTTGTGCATTAAATTTGGCTAGGAGGATACCCTAGTGACCTAATTTCCATTTCTTGATTAGTTTCTATTATCTTTATCTTTAGTTGTAATTTTAATTTTCAATTGTTAATTTTATTTTCTTCGCAATTAAAAAAAATCAAATTTCACAAACCACTTTCATTGTCCATACCATTTGGATGTGAGTTTCCGCATTTATTTGTGGTTCTCTTGACTAATTTTAAGCTTGGTTGTTCCGAGCCGGGCATGTAAATAGCTTGGTGCTATTTTTTTAGGTTCTTTGTTAATTGTTAGTGACTTAGTAATCGGCATAACCAAGGATCGAAGTTAGCTTTTCAATCCCCGTGGTACGATAATTTCGGGTCTAAATATTTCCCCCTTCTTTGATGACCGTGCCCTTATTGCACGTAAGTTGCATTTTAGCACACAAATCATTGGCTATCGAAAAAAAAAGAAGGAAAAATAGCCGTGAAAAAAAAAAAGAAATAAGAAAAGAAAAGTCTTCCTTGGATTTGATACATGGTTTTGTTGTATTATGGGGGAGATTAGAATGAAGCAAAGGCCCAAAAAGATGACATTTGGCCTTAAAAGAAAAAATTTATAGTCCTGCTTCATGTGTTTTGAGTTTGATTTCCTTGAGGAAATTCATTGAAGTTCTTAAATCTCTACATCATTATTTGGTGCTCCACTAAATTTCCTTAGGACTTTTGTTATCTCCTAATCTTTTCTTTCTTGAAACCTATACCCTTGGCCCCATTACAACCTTTAACGAATACCTCTTTGATCCTTGGGGATGGTGATTGATCTGTGGAGATTTGTGTGTGGGAGTGAGCATATGGTTTAGGTCCATTTGTGCAAGTAGTTGATATCTTTCATGAGGTCATAATTGAAAAGAATTCATAAAAAAAAAAAAACTCCTTTCCTTTCTTTTTATTATATGTGAGCTATTTGTTCGTCTTTAATATTATATCTCTCACATATACTTGAGTGAATAATGTTTTAAGCATTAGCCTTGAAATCTGAGAGAAGAAAGAATGCATACCCTTGAGAGGATGAATCATGACTTGTTCGAAACATGCTAAGCTCCACCATATCACTATTGTTACTTCCGTGTCTTACATGTTTATATGTAGACTATATGTTTTAATTAACTCATGAATTACTGATGATTAATTCTTGGTTAAGTGCTAATCTCCGTGCCATGAAAGCAGGGGATTGCTGAGACGAAATGTTGGAAGGCTTAGTAGTATTTTATGGTGTCAATTTTGAGTCTTATTAGTTTTCGTTAGTTTGTAGTCTTTAGTCTTTGAGTCTTTGTTTTGTTTTGATTTTCCTATGGGACTAGCAAAAGATAAGTGTGGGGGAATTTGATAGGAGCATATTTATGCAACATTATTATTATTTAACCATATGCTTTTCTTTGTTAGTTTATATTATTTTTAGCTGATTTATTTGTTTTGTGTTTATTAGGTTTTCCGAAGCAAATTAGGAAAAGAAGGCTTAAAGAAGGAAAGTGTGTGGAATTTTGATTCAACAAGGATTTTCGATGGATTATGACTTTTCTTTGAAGTAAAGAGTTAGAGATCCACAAGGAAACAAAGTGGAAGAGTTTTAAGACAGAATAAAAGGCTTTTAGAAGACACAATCAAGGTGACAACGCACAAGACAAGCAAGAAACCGTTGATGCAACGCAAGGAGAAGAAGTAAAGTTCGGAGCCCAGAAACAATCGATCGTTTCATTCTGGAGATCGATCGTTTGCCCTGTTTTCCATCTTTTTGATTCTTTCTTCTTTCCAAAACTTATGTATTTCTTTTGTGTGTTTTCCAAGATGATTAGTAGCTAATTTTCTTTTAGTTAGGGGCTGCTCACTACTAGAATAATGTTAATAAAAATCATGTCTTTTACATCAGTTAAGATTTCAGCCGATGTTAATTGTTTTTCTAACATCGGTTCTTAGAAATCTGATGTCTATTCATACAATTAACATCGTTTCTTATATTCGACCGATGTCTATACTTTTCATCCAAAATAATATAAAAAAACGCGGAAAGTACCAAGTCTAAAATTTTGTAAGTGGGTGCCAAATTTTCATTCCCTCCCAACACTAGGTCAGATTTCACCCTAGACTCATATTGACTAACCACCGCAATTTTCATTCCTAAACCTAACCACCATGACAATATGGTGCCAGCGACCTCCCTGCTATTCCTCCTTCTCCACCTCCTTCTCTCCCGTCCAAACGAAGCCGGAGCTGGGTTCGCCGTTCTCCCTTCTCTCTTCGTGGGCCTCCCCTTCTCAGCCCCTCTCTTAGATCGTCGACTCGTCGAGGCGTCTACTATCCTCTCTCTCCTCGACTGTAAGTCGGTAAGAAGTTGTCTGGGTTTTGACTTTGAACATCTCCATGATTTGAACATCTTCAATCGATCTATCTCTCATGAACAACTCCTTCAATTTCTGGGTTTCCAGATGAACAGCCTTAAACTCGATCTTGGTGCTCTCTTCCTTACAACAAAGCTGAAAACTTTCTAGGTTTTCATTATGGTTTTTATGAAACTGTCTGGGTGATCTTAGCTAGGAACTCTGAGGTGAAGCCGTGAAGGTACTCAAGCTTTTACTCGTGAATTTATTTGACGAGTTTTGATTCAACTTTGAGAGTTTTTGGATTTTCTTTCATCTTTGTCGGCTTCAGCGCCTTCAGCTTTTGTAATAGCTTGTTTTTTGCTATCCATTTAGATTGGACTGCTACAGTTAGTTAATTACCACTGCTTGTCTATATTAAACTTGGTTTTGTTTAGTAGTTGTGTATATTAAACTCAAGTCCAAAGCCAGAGTCCGGTGAGTTGGGGTTCCTCTAGCCCCTCGGGTTTGGTAGTCATAAAGTTTTTTTTGTAGTGGAAGAGCAGGTGAAAGACTGTGCCTGGCACTGGTGCATAATTTGGGTTTCCGATGGATTTGCCTCTGAAGATTCTAAGTGTGAGGAAAGAGAAGAAGGTTAGGAAATAGAGTACTGAAAAATATGAAGGTGCGGATGAAGTAGAGGAACCCCATATCTGTTTAAGATGGTGGGAGGCAGAGGAAGTGAGTAGTATAGAGAGAGTGAAACAGTGAGTTTTGGATTGTTATAGTTGAGTTGATCGCATACATGTAGAACTGCAACTAGAATTTTTATGAAGAGAGTGAAATGCCACCAGACAACGCTTCATCAAGTCTGCTGTTCTTCAATCCTAATGTAACTATGATCTTAAAGTCTGCTGTTATTAATAGTTATGATCTTAAAGTCTGCTGTTATGGATCTGCTACCTAAATATGATAATCTCCTTAAATCTCAGTCCTGCTTTTAATAATTCAATCTGGAAATCATAAGCATCACGCGTCAAATTAATCCCGTCATGTTATAGTACTACTTTTCCTTTTGTTTTTTTTCTTTTTCTTTTTTCAAGCAGTAAAATAGGGGTGGAAGACTGGAAGTTATACAGAACTATGTTCTGATTATAATGTTTTGTAAACCTGTAGCCTGTAAAAGTATTCATGATCAGTTCTTGATCCAATTGTTCATGACTTGCTATTGATATAAATATGTAAATGCGTACAGTCTACAATGGTACCCTGAAGGAAAATAGGAGTGAAAGAGCCCACAGCACAGAAAACTTTGTCTTGGGGAGCTTAACAAACCACCACTTCCAGTTTGTGCTATCTCTACAGGTACTTAGCTCTCAATACCTCTCTGTTATTGTATTTGGGAATGTGGGTTCTCGGTTACTTTGTTTGAAGCTGAATTGTGATGGGTTGCATTGAATTTTGGGATTGGTTCATAAACTTGGGTGCTTTTAATAAAGTCGATACATTCGATGGCATTACTGTTTATCTCTGATATAATTACCATAACCGTGTTAACCCAAATGATACCAACCTCATTCTCGATTTTCCTGTAATAAAAATGTATATGAATCTAAATAGTATCCATAGAAAATGAAACTACTGATGTTTTAAAGTAACTATATCAATCATAAACACATATTGTTTTGACTTTCTGTACTCTTTGATATTTTCATTATGAAAAAATTCTGAAAATTTATCATTACGTTACGAATTTTTCATGTTTTGTGTCAGGAATGAGTACGGATGTAATTCATAACACAAGAATGCACTATGCTATTTACTTGATAGATAATTTGCTATTTCTCTGTGTGTCCAAATTTAACAATTCAAGGCCAGCTTTTTCTCTTCTTCTACATCATTCATTTTAGAGAGGTAGGGCTAGGGATGGGAATGGAGGTTCATAAATATGTTGTTTTCATTTTCCCTTGGTCTCAAATTCTAGAAAGCTAGGTAATGATTTAATAATACCTTCTTAGACTGTATCTAAGAAGTGGTAACTGTATGTTGAAATCATTTTTCCCCTTCTAAAACAAAGTTGTGAGAATTTGGTTGTTGCTGTATTATCATTATTTTTTTTACAGGAAAATCGAGAATTTAAACCGACCCAAGCATTTTTTGAACCTACCATTACCACTTTTCTCTTGCTTAGTGCTATATCTTAGATATGCTGTTCCTTTTGCAGGTAACTAATAGTTTGGATCAACTCCAACATTTTGTCAACCACAATTGGAGCTGCCACTTTTTTACACCTGCTCCAGCAACAACTTTTGCTACGCTGGCTTAGAACTAAACCTTTTGGAAAGTTACAACTGAAGCTGCTAAACCTGTTGTACAACTAGCATTTCTAAACCAACTTCAGTGACAACTTTGTTAACCTATTTTTTTAATACACTTTTGTTAGGTTAACGTTTTTGTATAAAAAAATCTTTCACTGTTTCAATAGATTGCAATAATTTTCCTTTTGTATTTTATCATTATCATTTATTTACAAACACAATTACGCAGCAAAGCACGGGTATAATTTCTAGTACAACACGAAAGGGATATAACAGCAGTTTGAATTCATAGACTGATGTTAAAAAAAGAAAAAAAAACATCAGTTACTGATGTAGAACTGATGTCAAAAAACAGAAATTACATCAGTTTGAAAATAAAAACCGATATCAGAAAAGAGAAAATACATCAGTTTGGAAACAAAAACCGATGTCAAGAAAGAGAAAATACATCAGTTACTAAACAAAAACCGATGTCTAGCATTACTATGGACATCGATATATAAACAAAAACCGATGTCTAGCATAATTATGGACATCGGTATAGACCAAGGAACCGATGTCCAACATAGCATTGGACATCGTTTTTCTTCAGGAACCGATGTGTAAAATATTATTAGACATCATTTCTAAATCAATAACGATGTTAAAATGGATAATTGTGTTGTTAGACCTATATTTCATTAAGCACCTAATGCCAAAATATGAAGGTTTGACAATAGCCAAACACACCAAAATGGTGATCACATTAACTTTTTACATCGGTTATGAACCTTAAACCGATGTCTCGTTGCAAAATAGCATCAGTTATGAACCAATGTCTTAGTTTTGGCGATCTTTAACATCACGCACTAAGACATCGGTTTTTTTTTTTAACATCAGTTGTGAACTGATGTCTATGAACTTTATCCTAGTAGTGGCTTTCAGCCCTAGACATGGTGTAACTATGATGTTGGTGTTTATTTAATAAGTTCTTTGGATTTCGGATATTCATTGGTTTATTGTTTGTTCATTGATCAACTTTGTATGTCTATTGATGGTGCACAACATTAGTATGCATGCTAGGTTGTAAAGTTATGAGTGTCTTATATGGTCATCATGTCTATTTGCATTCTAGAGTAGCGAGTGAATGACTTGAGCCCCATTCATATAAACCAACGTCTACGTAGATTAGGACAACATCAGTACCGAAATTGCCTAGCCTTATTCATAATCTTTTAGACCTTAATGACTTCTAGAAGAGAGCTATGCGAGAACATCACTCTAGGTTCCATTCTAGAAGCTAAGTCAAGTTGAAAACATTATTCTCTTAACATACCAAGTAAGAAAGACTGATAGGTTAAGTACAACACATCATTGGCTTAGCTTGAGTATGGATATCCGAATGAATTGAACATGTTAGTAAATACATCATAGGTGTAATCATTGTCTAGTGGTGAGAAGTAGTTCCTACCTAGTTTTCTCATATTTGATCAAAACCAAAATCCCCAAATCGTTTTCTGTTTTCATTAGTCTTCTGTCCTTCGTTTTCTTCATTTTATTTAGTATAATAATTCAACTTCGATTACCCCCAAATTTTGTGTACGTCTTCGTCTGTGTTTCTAGTTTGTGTGTGTTTAATTTTATAATTTTTGGTTGAGTATAGATATAGTTTGTATTTTCATCTTTGTTTAGTGTTTGTTTCAAGTTTTCAGAGTCTGTTTTGCAATTGTTGAGCCACAATCCTCTGCAGGAGACACCCTCTTTCCTATACTACTATCGATAACCATTGAGATTGCAGGGATTTATTTATACGCCTATTTTAGGTGTATCACTTGTCTTGATAGTTTTATGATCTTTAACAATATTTTCGAGTATCTCATCTAGTTCTCTATGAATTTTCTCAAGTTTAGAACTCATCCCACTGATCACATGAAGTACTTTGATAGAAAAGAACACATCTGTGACTGCAAACCCACATGTTGCCTCTGCACCTTCCCTGACAGCTATTATGAGTGCTTCGTGTTCTTTACACTTGTTATCAAAGGCCACTATGACTGTCATTCCATATGTCATTGAAAAAATCTGCTCCCCAAGGTTGATAGGTGATCCAATGTTGACATGAATGAATTTGAGCAAATGAGATACCTCTTCTTCTCTGATCCATTGAAATGAATCCACCCTTGTCGAGTTCAGCAGCACTAAACCGCAGATCTTGCACATTTGTCTCCAGAATTCTCTATATGGTGCAAAGCCAATGCTTGCACCGCTAAGAGATGATATCCGGAGCAAGCAGGAGTGGCCTGAAAGCGAAGATGTCGCCATGAGTTTTCATAATCTCTTTGGCGGCTTTTGGTGTGGAAACAACAACAATAGTGGAAACTTCACCAAGCTGCAAGTGCATAAAGGTCCAGAGATGTTAGCCAAATTTCTCAAGATGTGATAGGACAGAGAACCAGCAAGCTGGTGCATGTTTCCAATGATAGGTAGTTTCCATGGCCCTAGAGGTAGCCTTTGAATCAAATTGCTAGTTTTGTGACTTCCAAATATCTTCAAAAACATGACAATAAAGAGGAAAAAGGTGGAGATGATTGGAAAAATGCAGAGAAAAACTGATACTCCTTGCTGAATGGAGAAAGGGTGTTTGTATCATGCTTTGACTTTATAACTCAGTGTTATACACATTCAATATTTCTGAAAGATGCTTCATCGCAAAATTCACTGATGGATTTTTAGTTTTGTTTTGGCTCTTGTACTAGTTGTTTGAGAATTTAAGGATAGATACCTTAACATAGATTACAAGTTACACCACTCGCTGTCCAAATTTGCTGCACTCATCCCATAAGATTCCACATTACTGATTATTGGCTACTTCCATTTCAAACTCTGACTTGAAGATCACTAGTCGTCTTTCTTGAGTAAGACGAGTGTTTGACTTTATGAATACAGACTAGCTACCTCCTAAATTCTTGAAGGTTGTTGCTCAAGCGCGATGAATTCATTTAAAGATGCATTCATCCACAAACAAAGAGATTCATCACTTATAAGTAATTTTGTATCTACAGTATCTGTAATACTTATTTGGCTATAACAGTGGAACAAATGTCGAGAATGCATGTCTCAAAACTACAGAGCAAACCCAGCACTCGAACGCAAGACTTGGGGTTCAACAACTTGAGTGTTCCTGTGGGAGGACCTAGTGCATCGATCAATTGAGCTACTTGCATAGTTAAAAAGATTTATGGATGCTGACAAATAAATGAAGGAATTACATATTTGAGGTGAAAAACCTTATTAAATCAATCACATAACCTAAGATATTTTATTAAATCAAACACGAGTAATCTCTAATAGTTCTTTTGAAAAACAATATAGGTAATATTCCCATCGATATATCATTTTCTTGAATTCTCGATATTTTAACCCCTGCCTAGGAAAGCTATGTACTATTTGCTGTATGACCAACTCCAAACCCCAAATGTATCTCCTCTTCACCAACTAAAGAAATTATTCTAGTTGATAATCTTTGGTTGCAGGAAACAATCAATCTTCAAGGTTTTTGCTATGGCTTTCATTTGTTCCATTCATTTCTAGGATATTGAACAGGGGTAAAGAGTCCACTCATTTTTAGAATCTTAGATACGGACTCAGACAAACTTCAACAATGATATGCAGCATTAACATCCTAAAAGGCTAAAATAGATAAAGACATGATATAAGTAAAACAAATTATAAGAAGCATTAACTTTAGGAAAGCAACCACCATAGGTGGTCGAGTTGGTAAGAGTCTCCAGGTGTGGAACCCCCACACCCAGGTTCGAATCCCGCCGACGCTTATTGGAGTTAAATCCCAATATATTCTTCGTGGCCAGGGGGAGGAAGCGTTCTGACAAGATCCCCCAAGCACGGATTAGTCTCTGGGCCTAGGAAGCTTTTTAGGACACCACGTGATTGACAAATAAAAAAAAAACTTTAGGAAAGCACAAACTTAATTAGCTCCATTATTGAATGGTCGCATTGCTCCCACTTGCCAATATTCTGAAAGCTCTGATATAAGCTCTTCTATTATTTAAACAGTCGTGCATGAGCCTTATCAGTTTCAATTCATCAGGAACTAAAATAGTTGCACATTGTACAATATTGTGTTGGAAAATTTTGTCGATGGATGCTATTTCTGTTACCAGATTTCATCTCCTACAAAATCACACAAATACAATATATTAATAACAAATAACTTAAGAGTAGATTTCGCCCCTCGGAGTCAAAGTCTTGGTGTACGTAGTAGGTAAGTGGCGCCCTACCCTCCAGGTTGCAACAACCATTAATCCTTGTAAGCATACACTCGCAATACCTGGATCTTAGAACCGCTCAACAATTTCCTTTGGCATTTAGAAGAGGAATTAGAGATTCTGATTAGAGAACTCTTGAGAAGAATCTAGGGTGATCATAGACATACATCCCTAAATGGAAGGAATGAGGGTATATATATAGCTAAGCAAAGAAGACTAGTAATTAAGGTATGGTAATGATCATCAATATTCATAATGTTGGCTTTTGTAACTGATATGGAAAAGTTTACTGGTCAATAATGGATAATAAAGCAATTAACATGCCTCACAATTGTAACGGATGTAGTGAGCAATAAATTATATACCAACTTATGCAATGAAGGTTTTATTGAAAAACAAAGCACTAATTATTGGCTACGATTAAACTCAATAAACAAATATTGTATTTAAAAATATTATATCTAAAATGCCAACATATTGCATTTATTAAATGGCTCAAATTGTAAAGGTTGAGGGTCAAGCAGAGATAAAATCATCAGTGGACAAGTTAAATGGCTTCTCTAAGAACAACATGAGCTCTTTTGCCCAAATGTTCCCTCAAATCCTTAAGAGCTTTGAAGTTGTGGGGGCCGGGAGGTGAGATCAGAACTAGCTCAGTGACAAAATGAGCATTCAACATTAGTAAGAGATCGATGTGCTTGATAATTCCTTATATGATCATATATCTTATTCAAAATTAAAATTTAAAAAAAATGTTCTCTCTCTCTCTGCTCAAAGCGATTCTAGGGTTTCTAGTAGTGTGTCTCATGGTGGCACCACGACTTCAACTAGAACGGAAGGGATTCTTGTTTCATCTGGTCTACTTGAAGATGGCGGCACTGGAGCAATTCATCGACGCCTATTACTGACTCCTGCAAGGGAGATTTCTCTTCTGCGATTGATTTCTATTGGTGGGGGACTTGTATCTTTGATTAGGAGGGGTGACGGTGCTCTCTATCCTTCTCCTTTTCTTGGTGATAGTGGCACCGCCTGTGGTGTTGGTAGATCTGGTCTATGTTGCTTAGTTGTTGACCACGGTGGTGTGGCTGATCTAGAGATGGATTGGGCCTAGTTTCCAGCCAAGGCCGGAGCTATGGACTTGGTAAGGGATTGGTTAATGGAGCCAGGATATCTAGGTTCTTTCTCCTGAGGATGATGGATGCAATTTGGATGGGTTCGATCTTTGGTTGGTCCGACCATAGTCAATGGTGGCATTCCGGGAGGATGGAAATCTGGACTGTGGCTTTGACTTTGGAGGAGGTGTCTGCGGGCATGGTGGCATTCCTGGCTTCAGCGGTGGTAGCAGCTTGAAGGCTAACAGAGATGGTGAAATTAGGCTAGGTGGCTTTGGACATTTACTAGGGTTTCTCAAAGCTGCGCCTCTTGGGCTCCTTGGGCTTTGTTAGGACTTTAGGCTTTTTAGGAATGTTTTTATTATTTTAGTTCTGGGTGTTCATCCTTTGGTTGAGGAACTTGAATAGGAAGTAGGAATGGAAGGGGAGTCTTCTGCTTCTCTTCTGAAAAGTATTTAAAATTTTATACATCACAAAGATCTTAATCTCTGAGGATTTTTTATTCTTACTTCGGAAGTTACTAATCTTTGTTTGGAATAAGGGTGCGTGAATTGTCTAGAAGGTGAGTGTACTTGGGGTATATTGGGTTCTTGTTCTTGTTTTAGAATAGGAATCTCATGGTACTATGAGAAACGATTGTTTCTGTCGACCCCATAGGGGTGTTTTGTTTTTGTACTGCTTGCTAAATCTATATAATAGGCTGACCTTTTTTTATTAAAAAAAAATCTTATTAAAAAAAAAGCTTATTCAAAAATTAACAGAAAACATTGTTTTAAAATCAATTTTGGATCATTTTATTCAGAACTTTGAGCAAGTTTTGTAGATGTTTTTATACCGCATGCAATAACCAAATGGTCATTGACAGTTTTAAACTTCATATATAGCGCTGTTTGGTACTTGGATTTCACGTAGCAAACCATTATTTCATAGTTCATATTACATTGAAAAATATATAGTTCATAACTAAGTTTCCTTCGAGTAAATTGCATGTTTTAGCTCAAATCGAAACTGTTAATGTTAGAACTGAAGGCTCTAGTTAGCTTTAGAGAGAAAGAGAGAGAGAGAGAGAGAGAGAGAGAGAGAGAGAGAGTGAGAGAGAGAGACTTTCTCTCGACAAAATGAGATTATGTATCGGAGATGGGGGCTGGTCCCTATTTATAGGAAAAGAGAACCGATGGAAATGAACCAAGTGTCTAACTCTTAATTAACCACCAAGAAACTTGTGACACTTGTCAAGCTTCCATCACTTTTCTTCCTTCCACTTGACAAATGTCCAAATGACTAA
>BDJD01002983.1:7808-24521 GCA_002564525.1 Rosa multiflora
TGAGAGAGAGAGAGAGAGAGAGAGAGGAGAGGAAGAATCGTATTAGAACTGTGCAGAAGTGAGTTTGGGATTTTCTCTGCTTTTTTTTTGTTTTAAGAAACTCGTCGAACTCATTAAATCATGCGACGATGTTTCCCTTTAGTCTCTGAAATTATGCGACGACAATACAAATCCCGTTGCAAAAAATTGTTAGCGTACTACGGAAAGATAACCGTGGCAGATACCGTTGCAAATCATGGCTTTTGCGACGGAAAGTCATGCCGTGGCAAATTTTCGAAGCAATTGTAATTGTTTTTAGTAGTGGATCACCTGTGTCAGCAACGTCCTGCCACGTCAGCATAGTCCTGCTACGTCAGCATCGTCCTACCACGTCTGCTCCAGCACTACCACGTCAGCACCGGTCTTGCCACGTCACTGCTAACAACTTTCCGTGTGATTTTTCCTGCGACTTATTTCGAGGTTTTTTTTTTTTTTTTCTAAAAGTTCCCCTTTTTTTAGAGTTTTTAAATTCAATTTCTTTTCCTTCTCTTAGGAACTTGCAACTTCCCTTCTTCTACCCCCCCTTTCTTCATCATAAAAGAGACCAAATTAAGCCGAACTGTGGGGGTTTGTGCTCACTCCAAGCTTGGAGCTTGTAGAGTCCTCCAAACTTAGAGTTTGTTGAGATACAACGATCGACCACTAACGTCATTGTTTTGATCTAATCCAATCCCTCTTGAAATCGAATTTCTTGGAAGCGATTACGCTAAGAAATTCTATTATTTTCGTGGTAGCCTTTTCGCTCTGAAACTAACCCTAATGTTTTGTTGCTTTTCAGGATGAGTAACTTGAACTAGTTGAGCTTCGCTCCACTAGAGACAACAGGCGCAGGATACCACAAGTGGGTCTGCGATGTGCGCTAGCATCTTAAGGCTGATGGGATCCTGAGTACGATCCAAGAGCCAAATCAGAATATGCTTACTCCTCAACAAGCTGCCATTTTTGAAACGAATAGAGCTACAAGAGAGGCAAATGAAGCTAAAGCCATAATTCTCATGACAAGGCACATGAATGACGCACTCCAAAATGAGTGCCTCAATGAGGAAGACCCCAGAAAAACTATGGGTAGAACTCGAGCAGTGTTTTGGCAACTTTAGTGACTCGTTGCTTCCTGATTTAGAAGTGAGATGGCATAGCCTCCCCTTCTGTGATTTCAAGTCTGTACTTGACTACAATTCAGAAGCATTTCGTATCAAATCTTTGATGGAATTCTGTGGGCAGAAAATCACTGATACGATGTTGATCGAGAAGACTCTCTCTACCTTTCCTGTCTCTGCATTGATGATAGCCAAGAACTATCGGATTGATGTATGTTAATGTTTATGACCGAGGGTTCTAATTAACGATAAATAAAGAGAGAGAAAGAGAGAGAGTGAGACACAAGAAGTATAGTGGTTCGTCTCCCGCCTTTGCTGGAAACTACATCCACTTGAATGCTTAACTATGTGTGTTGGGCCTTGCGGCCCGAGAGGATTACATGAGATGTAATGGGATGTTGAGTAAGTGGGAATGAGTCTTCTTTTATAGGTGAGGGACGCTTCTTTCCTTACATGTTTTCCAATGTGGGATGCTAAAACCACTATTCTAGTGTAGAAAGGCCTATTATGCAGGTATGTTGGCAAGGCCGGAAAGGTGGCTTCCCGGTAAGGCATTGACCGTTTTAGACTACTGTGGCGTAGTTTGGACATCGGGCTACGGGATGCATATCTCGGTTGGACCCCACCATGGCTTGAGGGCCCCCACAAGAGGGGGTTACTTATGCTTAGTGACATAGAAAATAGCCTTGCTAGTAGAGGTATCTACAAGTCCCCGAAGTCCCCAAGTAAGAGGAGCTTCTTGGTCAGGGAGTTATAATCATAAAGTCATCAAGCATAAGAAACCAGATGGTGCGGAGCCCCTACAAGTCCCCAAACTCCGCAAGCAAGAAGGGACTCATTAACCTATATAGCAAAGACAAAAGCGCGCATATGTAGAATGCTTGTTGTGTTGGGCAACGTATGTGAGTTGCATTGATATGCATTGGCATATACGAATGTATGAGGTGCATGATACATGTTGATGTATACATGTCAATGGCACCGAGTACGATGTATAAACTCGAGAAAGCGTATAGTGGTGTGAGCAAACGGATTGCATATGATAAATGCGTGATGCGCGCAAGAAAATGAACTAGGTCGAGTTTGATGAGGTTATGCTCGGTGTAAGTTGCATGAGTGCCATGAAGGCAAGCGTTTGTAATTCATGAATGATGAATACGCAAATGCTTGTGTTTGTTTGGTTGTCGCTCAAGTTAATGGAACGTGAAAAGAATTCGATTTGTTGCAAGAGACAAATGGTAGAAAAATTCAATGTTCCGTTAATGTGTATTATGTCGAGGGGCTGTGTGTAAAGCTCGGGAATGCCGGAAGGCAAGAGCGTGGAAGCTCGGGGATGCAGGGAAGGCATGAGCGGGAAGCTGGGGTGTGCCAGGACAGAAAGCTCAGGGTTGCCGTGAAGGCATGAGCGGAAAGCTCGGGGGTGCCGGGAAGGTGTGAGGGCAAATCTCGGGGGTGCTAGGTAGGTGTGAGCATTAGAGCTCGTGAGCGGGAAGCTCGAGGGTGTCGAGAAGGCATGAGCGTTAGAGATCGTGAATGGGAAGCTCGAGGGTGTCGGGTTGACGTGAGCGTTAGAGCTCATGAGCGGGAAGCTTGAGGGTGACGCAGAGGCATGTGCGTTAGAGATCGTGAATGGGAAGCTCGAGGGTGTCGGGTTGACGTGAGCGTTAGAGCTCATGAGCGGGAAGCTTGAGGGTGACGCAGAGGCATGAGCGTTAGAGCTCGTGAGTAGGAAGCTCGAAGGTGCCGGGTAGGAGTGAGCGGAAAGCTTGGGGGTGCCGCGAAGACATGAGCGTTAGAGCTCGTGAGTGGGAAGCTCGGGGATGATTTCATGAGGCATGAATGTAACCGTCGCTAATTATGCTGGGCTGTATGTACAAGTTCCTGAAGTCCCTAGTGAAGGAGGGTTTTCTTGGGGGGTTGATACCAAAGCATAGCTTTGTGCCGTATAACGAGCATAATTAGTGCAAGTGCGTTGTCCATCTAGAATTTTTTCAGAGCAAGCGTTGATGCCCTTTCAGGTGGGCCTCCTGCTAGGCCCTCCGAGGAGTCCCCAACTCATGGCCATAGACTTTTGTATGGTCGGAAAGTTGTTTGATGAGGGGAGCTGCGTATCA
The DNA here is from genome assembly GCA_002564525.1 of Rosa multiflora. Taxonomy (NCBI): domain Eukaryota; kingdom Viridiplantae; phylum Streptophyta; class Magnoliopsida; order Rosales; family Rosaceae; genus Rosa; species Rosa multiflora. The sequence goes on from BDJD01002983.1 coordinate 11,059, forward strand.
GCAGTGGGTGTTAGGCAGCGAACCTAATCTTTGATACCCAAGCGTCGGGGATTAACCGCAGGATCAATGGCTTCCATTGACTGCATTAACCGGTCCCTTTACTATTTCCCGGAGGAGAAAAGCTTGATTGCAATGCCGCGTAGCAGTCATTGTCATTATGGCGGTTGGTCATGGACCACAGACTCGTGGGGTCTAGACCTGTTTAGGTCATTTTCCCGTGGGGAGGGTTTGACAAAATATGGTGGCCAAGAGGCTAGATAAAATATTTACATATAGTGTACATGTAAATCCTGCTAATTGAATGAACAACAAATAAGCATGGCGTGTTTGATTGGCACATGTTTACTTAATTGGGTGGCAATTAAATAAAAGCATGGCGTATGTATAGCATGTACTTGTAATGAAGTTGCTACTAGCATTTTGTATTGTTGTAAACATGTTTAAGGATCATTGAGATCGATATGTGAAGCATGACATATCTAGCATGTGAGGCCTAGAAAGTTTTGCCAAATGTAGGAAATGCTATAGGCATGCTTAAAAGTAGTAAAAGCATGTGCATGCATGGCAATAGCTCTAATTGCAAGAGCGTAAAGGAAGATATAGTTACTTATCTTATGCAGATTTGGAGCGAGTTGGAGTTAGAATTGATGTAAGTACCCAAATCATGTTGGAGTTGTCCAAGCATGACGCTCTATTGCTCTGACAAAGTCCCTTAGTAGAGGGCTAATGATCTCGTTGATTGAAACGGTGCTTATGCCTCGTCAACATAAGATAAGGTAAATGATTAGCACCTTTTTCCATATGATTAAATTGATTAAATATGTGCAATGAAGTGAAGGTCCATTAGGATTGAAGTCTCTACTGGGATTGCAGCTCCGCTGGGAGTGATGGTCCGCTGGGATTGTCGCTGGGCAACTAACGGGTTTGCCGCTAAAGGCCAAGGATTGCTGCTGAAATTTGCCACTGGACTACTAGCAGGTTTGCCGCTAAAGGCCAAGGATTGTCGTTGGGTAACTAGCGGGCCGCTGAAAGCCAAGGGTTGCCGCTGGGCAACTAGTGGGTTTGCCCCTGAAATTGGCCACTGGGCAATTAGCAGGTTTGCCACTAAAGGCAGAGGATTGCCTCTGAAATTTGGCGCTGGGCCACTAGCGGGCCGCTGGAGATAGAAGGCGATGGTAGTTGGCGGTTGCCCGCTGACACAGGCTAGCGGTGCCGCTGGAGTTGTTATGACTGGCTCGAAGAAGATGGCGTTTGTCCGCTGACACAGGCTAGTGGTGCCAATCGAACTGATGTGATGAGCTGCTGTGTGGCTCGAAGGGGATGGCGTTTGTCCGCTGACACAGGCTAGCCGTGTCGCGGGAGCTACTGTGACTGGCTAGAAGAAGATGGTGTTTGTTCGCTGACACAAGCTAGCCGTGTCGCTGGAGCTGCTGTGACGAGCTGCAGTGTGGCTCGAAAGGGATGGCGTTTGTCTGCTGACACAGGCTAGCGGTGCTGCTGGAGCTGCTATGACTGGCTCTAAGAAGATGGAGTCCGCTGACATAGGCTAGCGGTGCCGCTGGATTAGCCTTGCTACCGGTAGATTTTTTGTCTGTTTTGTTTTACCGCTGGGTTGACGCTGTCGTAAGAGGCCAATGTGCCGCTTGATGTTGAAAATGTTGATGTAAGGTTAGGTGCCCAAGTTGCCTAGCATTTTTTTTTTGACGTTGACCAGCCTTGTCAGCATTGACTTGGTTGATGGCACAAGTTGTCGTTACGAATATCAATTATATAACTAAAAGAAAAATTATTTTGAGCTTTGTTAAGATGACTTAACTCAATGGTATGTGACAAAGCCTTTGTGTTGGCTTCCCACAAACGGCGCCAATGTTAATGTTTGTGATTGAGGGTTCTAATTAACGATAAATAAAGAGAGAGAGAGAGAGAGAGTGTGTGTGTGTGTGTGTGTGACACAAGAAGTATAGTGGTTCGTCTCCCGCCTTAGTGGGAAACTACATCCACTTGAATGCTTAACTATGTGTGTTGGGCCTTGCGGCCTGAGAGGATTACATGAGATGTAATGGGATGTTGAGTAAGTAGGAAGGAGTCTCCTTTTATAGGTGAGGGAGCCTCCTTTCCTTACATGTTTTCCAATGTGGGATGCTAAAACCACTATTTTAGTGTAGAAAGGCCTATTATGGAGGCATGTTGGCAACGCCGGGAAGGTGACTTCCGGCGAGGTATTGGCCGCTTCCGACTACCGTGGCGTAGCTTGGACATCGAGCTACGGGGTGCATGTCTCGGTTGGGCCCCCCAAGAGGGTGTTACTTATGCTTGGTGACATAGAAAATAGTCTTGCTAGAAGAGGTATCTACAATGTCAATGTTGGACGCATCACAAGATTTTATGAGCTAATTGGAGCTATGAACATAGCTGAAAAGAACGACAACATACTTGTGAAGAACTATAACTCTAGACCGGTTGGAGAAAAGCCAATTCGGGAGTATAACTATAGTCGCGCCCCTAAGGAAAGGGATTATTCTGGACTTTCTGGTCCATATTCTCGCCCCAAGGAGAAAGGAAATCGCCAAGATAGGCGTGCACAGAACTGTAGAGGTCAACGTGTGAAGAGAGAGAGAGGCAGAGCCTTCAACTTTGGTGGTGGCGCCACCAAGGATCATAGCCGTTCCCAATGCGCTCTAAGCGTGCCTCGATCAAGAGAGCCTGACCATGATGATGCTTATCTTCGGTGTGGAGCATCTGGACATTAGGTTAAAGCATGTAATGCACCCCATAATGTTGCTAACGCGTACAAGACGTATCGTGAAGCAAGGGAAGAAAATTACATGGAGCAAGAAGATTAAGATGACGATCTCACTCTAAGGGTTGAAGACTTCAAAGGCCAAAATCCAGAGGCTGGCAATTTTGATTAAGTCTTTTTAGTTTTCAAGAGATGTAATAGGCAATTGTCATATATTTTTGTAGTAGATGCCAATGGTTTAGTCTTTCTTCAAACTAGGCTCACCCAAAGTAAGTGTGATATCTAGGAAGGTTATGAGATTAGTGGTACTTAAGCGAGCCTTGCTCCACCGACATCTCTTTACTCACCGGGTCACATTTATTTTGGAATTACCGAAAGAAGTTAGACGATTACCATTGTTTTGCATTAGCTAGCATTTTGGATTTTCTTTAGTCAAAGAGACAATGATGTAACTCTGTTGGCTTATGAATAAAATTTTGAGTTCTTTTCATTATGACTCCATTTTGATTTTGAGCATATTACTTTGTGACTATGATGGCTAGGCCATAAGTGTTAATTCAAGGACATAGAATAGCCCAAGTTCCCATTACCAAATGGCACCTTGATTACTGTCACATAAACTCTCTACGCTCCTATGGAAAATCGCACCTATGAATAGCCAACGGATTCCATGCGAACGGAAATGAGTTCCTTTCCAATACCTCTAACGATTGCGAACAAAGGCGCATCTTAGAGAAGTTTATGCGTCTCTCTAGTGGACTCTATGTCACTATTCGAGCTATTAAATCCAATAAAGTCATGAGAGAAGATCTCTTAGTTTCAGACACATAATGGCTTTACCACGATAGGGTAGGTCATCCTTGTCATAATATGATGATCTGTGTACTAAAGACTTCACACAGACATCCATTCTTTCAAGCAAAACGAAGCATGAATCAAAGATTAATTCCTGGACTAAGTATGACCGCCGCCGCTGCCTAGGGCACTCGCAGCAGTCCACCACTAGCCTAGTGCTGGCACAATCCCTATCCATGACGTCATGGATGGTGTCCATCATGGTGATGGCGCCCCAGGTGATGCTGCAATCACCAACTTTGCTTCAAATAACGTTTCAAACGCTCAGGTCCAACCAAAATCCTCATTGGTTGCTTCTAAAGCCTCTCACTTTTTACGAAGCCTGTTTCTTAGAGAAATTATGACTAAGATCATCCTATGCAAAGGATATGACAATACTCATTCTGTTCTTACATAGAATCCATGGGGATTCTATGGACTGATTCAACCAACTTGCGGACGTTTAAATTTCTCATGATGTTAGTTGACACCCAAACATGCTGGTAATGTGTTGTGCCATTGTCCACTTGTAATGCTGCTTATATTACACTCCTAGCACATATCATATGACAATGGGCTCACTTCCCGAATCATCATATTCAGTCAATTAGATTTGACTATGCTAGAGAGTTTACATCGAAGACTTTCGATGCTTATTGCATTGGGACTGATGTTGGACATCATATTCCCATGTACACACCCAAATAGTCTCGCGGAAACGACTATGACCAACAACTATCATGTTGCATCATCCTCCAATGTGTTCCCCTATTTCTTCTTTTTCTTGTGTTTTTTCTTATGTTTGGTGATGAGTTGGGGGTGGATGATTCCGCTTTCTATAAGATCTTCTAGCTTGTGGCATGATCGGATTCTGGTGTTGAGATCGGGTCTGGGGAGAAGACTTGCTGTAAATGCAGTGGTTCTTGGTACTTGACCAAATTTGGTGCGACGCATCAATCTGTTTCGCCCAGATATGCTCTGTGGCTTTTGTTTCAGTGATGTGGTGTCCAAGGATAAATATGGAAGTGGTGGTATTGCCTAAAATTTTCTGCCAATGATCGGCGTGGTGACTACAGTGGCGGTGGTAGTTCCTTGGTGGAGGAGGCTTTGCACTTTTTCTGATTTAAAGTTGTCGAGGCTGGTGTATCGCCTGTGAGGCCAAAATTGGACTTATTAATGCGCGGGAAGGGGAGGCTACGGACACTGGCGACGGCGGATATGGTGGTTGGTCTTCCAGCAGAGTTTGATATCTTTATTCAAGCATAACAGGACACATCGGCTAGGCCGCTAGGCTTGCCCAGGTGGGTATTTTAGGCTTTCATGTTGAATGTGGGCCCAATTTTGGCTATTGGATAGGGCAGTTTTAGGTCCAAAAGAATTTAAGGAATTTTTCTTTGTTTTATTTGGTAATTTATATTTGGCCATCCTTCCTTATTTATTAGGGGGCATGACCCCTTGCCCTAATTTTAATCAAAAAACTCCAACTCCTTGCCCTAATTACTCACCCCACCAAGTAGATTACAATTCTCACTCACCATATTACACCCACTGCCATTATTCTCTCTCTCTCTCTCACAACGATCGTCTCCACCGCACTCTCAAGCTCCTCTCCGACCTGGCGGCGTGATACTCACACCTCTCTGGCCTCATCTTTGACTCCGTCCGCTCCAACTCGCTTCTCTCTACCGAGTCACTTGATGTACTGGCTTCGATTGCAGAGTCACTCGATGTCTTGCTATTGACAAAATTGATGATTGGTTGCTCGCCTACCTTTGTTTTAGTCTGTAAGTACATTGGACTATCCCTATTCAACACATGACTTTCCCAAAGCCACAAGGAAATCAGAAGATACAAAGAATCAGGAGAATATCTCTCTTGCCTTTCCAGTGGTTCAAGGCTATAAGGGAAGATTATAGAATCGGATCATTCAAGAGGAAATCAAGGAAATCATGCTCACTGATTTTGTTAAGATGGTATTCTTTTAATACAAATCATTTTGCATGATTCTAAATTGATTTACAATTCTTTCAAAATACATATCTTTTAAAGATTTGATTGCATATTCAAAACAGTTTTTAAAACCTTTTCATATTTACCTTATTCGGTGATTAAGAAAAGATTTGTTTGAGGGGGAGTCTTGCTCCTCTATAAAAGGTTTTGAAACTGCATTTTTGAAGGTAGAGTTTTTTGAGTTAAAAAGTGTGTTGCGTGTGTTGCATAGTCTTCACAAAACATTTTTCATAAAAACTCTCCATGGTTTATTATTGTGTGTGTTATCTTTGATGAACTACATGAGATCAAAGGGAAAGAATGTTGAGATAGTGCAGATTGCTTTACTGCTATAGATCAGTTTGTTCTTGTGTATAATAGGTTGTGCAAGGTGTAAACAAGTTAGCTTATTTGCTTGTAATGTGGTTGTGTTAAATACCACAACTTGTTTCTTGTAAAAATCTGATTCATAGTGGATTGTTTTATCTGTGTGGGCTACAAAAACAGCCTCGCAGTGATGTTTCCTTATTGGTGATGTTTACACTGCGTTAGCAAGTCTTTGTGTTGTGAGTTGGTAAATTTACGCTTCTTTACTCAAAATAGTTCCATCTAGTATTTTCATAGTCCCTCTCTGGCGATACGACCGTGGCTTCTCAGAAATGCCGAGAGTTTTGGTGTTCAGCCTTATTTGTTATCAAGTAGCTAGGTTTCTTGGATTTACGAAGGATCTGTATTCAAATGTGAGGAAAGCTGCATTGGATGGATTTGTTGGTTTGAGTAAGAGCGGCGTTATTGACGACGGTGATATATGATCAGAGGCTGCTAAATGACATGGAAGACTGCATTAGGTCTGCTGCAATTCGAGTGGTGAGCTTTGTCAAATTATTAATCTAGTGCCATTGTGGATATGCTGATGTTTACTTTTATGTGCAAACTAGCTTTATCCATATCGTGGATATGATTGAATACACAAGTGTTTGCTTGGGTTTAACACACTTGGCATGCTATTAGGAGGCAAATGCATACTTGTCTGATTAAGTATTTGTCAAGGTCATTTGACTCAGCTGAAATTTTTTAGATAATTGATTGTACTTGAGTTGGTGAGTTGGTGTATTGTGCTTTGAAATGGAGCTCTGTCTCTAGAGTCATGAAAATAAGTAGGTGCAGTGTCTAGAGTTTTTGTTCTGCTGAGAATAATGTTAGATGTTTCATGCTAATAATAATAATCTTCATTTTTCACTGATTATTGACGTCCTTCAATATATCAAACTTTTCTGATAATAAATTATAATTGGCTCAATATATAAAAATTTTATTGGGAGGCAATATCTTTTATTGGGGGTCAATAAACCTTCTAAAGTTTTTATAAGATCTCTGACGACCTCTCCATGGACCTCCAGCGATCTCTGACTACCGGCAGGTTAGGCGAGATCTCCAGCGAGGTTCCACAAAATTCCGGTAAAGTTTAATTTTAGAGAGATTAGTCTCACTTGCCCCAATAAAATTTTATTGCCCCTCAACACAGGTTTTAAATTGATATAATCCCTCCATTTCTTCTTCAATCAAAGTTTTATGTGTCTAATTTTTGAGAAATTAGTCTCACTTCCCTCCAATAAACTTTTATTAAACTTTTACTACTCCCCCAATAAAAGTTTATTGAATTTTATTGGGGGCAATAAAAGTCTTCGGTGACCTCTCTAATGACTTGTGAAATCATGGACAACCCCTTTAGGAACTTCTAACAACCGGTGACTGGAGTTCGATGACCAATGACTGGAATCATGCGACCGAAGTCATCAGGCGAATTCCGACGAAGTCTTTGATGATTTTTTTCTCTTCCACTCTCTGTGTCTCTATGTGACAAAGTGAGAGAGGGCAAAATAGTCCCAAAAATAAATAAATAAAATAAACTTAATTGGGTATTAGGGAAAAAAATGTATAATTTTATGAATAAGGGAAAATCATCCAAACAGTGTCTGAACTTTTCCAGACTATTAATTTTCATACCTATACTTTAAAAAACCTCATAATGGTACCTGAAGTTTTGGCCCCGACCCAATTTTCTTACCTAGCAATAGTAAAATCGTTAACAGAGTTAAATTTTGAATGATATTTTTGTCATTTTACTGTTCATCTTCTCTGAAAATCGTCTGCATCCTCTTCTTCTCCTCCATCGAAACCATCACCAACACCTCTCTTGGGCCAAAACTAAATTATTATTTTTATTTTAGAGGTAATAGGTGTTAAGAGTATGAGTCAATGTTGATGGTCAAAGTCAATTTACTCATGAGTCGGCCATTCTTTGTAAAATTAGCTAGAGAAAAATCAATAACTGTACATCATCTTCTTCCTCTATTCTTCCTCTTCCTCTGTTCTTCAGCTTAGGGCTTATCTTTTTCACAGTGATCAAAATTTCTTGTAGAATCAAAATCTCTTCTAGAAAAGGAAGAGGATAAGTCATTCTCTTAAAAAAAAAAGAGAGGATAACCTAGAAAAAGCAGAAGAGGATAATAAAGCCGAGCCACAAAGTCACAGAAGATGGAGGAAACATCAGATTCAAGAACACCAAATAGGTAAACATCAAGTTAGATGGAGGACAGATAAGGGATCTGGGTCACGGATGCACCGACATTAGGTGCGTCGTTTCTGGATCACGGGTCGCTGGGAGATCACCGGTTCCGGTAACTCTAGCTCAGTAACCTGGAATTCTGCAAGATCGTGGCACTCATTAATGGTAGCTAAAGTCTTCGACAGAACGCCAGATCTTCGTTTGAGTTTTCGACTGCGGCGAGGCCGGAGTTGAGTTCTTTGAGCTTGGATGTTATGGTTTTCCATTTTCCGGCGAAGATTTTGATGGAGTAGGTGAGGGGGATGAGGGACGAGAAGGACTGAATGGTTTGGTTCTTTGCCTTAACTGCTACTCTGCTTTTCTTCCTCCATTGTGGTTGTCTCACTGGTTTTGGAGAGAACCCATTAACTGGAGGCGAGGTGGGTAGGATTTCGGCGAGGTGGGTGCGAATATTCCGGCCAATTTGATTGGAATCTTGTAATGGAATATGGAATCTTATCGTGATGAATAGAGAAGAAGATGTTCAGATTGCTCCTAGGCAGCGGCCAAAGTTGATTGATTTATGGAGTTCCGAGTAGCATGGTTGCGTGTCGCGAATAACCAAGTAGTGCGACGACAGTGGACGGTAAGCCATAGTAGTGGCCCAAGAGAGGTGTTGGTGATGGTTTCGGTGGAGGAGAAGAAGAGGATGCACACGATTTTCGGAGAAGATGAATAGTAAAATGACGAAAATATCCTTCAAAAGTTAACTCTGTTAACGATTTTACTGTTACTAGGTACGGAAATTGGGTCGGGGCCAAAATTTCAGGTACCATTATGAGGTTTTTTAGAGTATAAGTATGAAAATTAATAGTCTGGAAAAGTTCAGACACTGTTTGGACGATTTTCCCTATGAGTAATGGTGCAAGCTATAATTTGTTGGGGTGAATGGGGTTAATGTAGCTCAAATTAGGGTAAATGGACATTTATTCTTTTTGAAGAGGGCTATGACTTTATTTATTTATTTATTTTAATTTTTTTTAGTCAATAGGTCGCAAAGAAACTTGATACTCCCTTGAATCTTTTATTTTTCCTCGGAGTTTTGAGTTTTTTGTTAGAGTGCGTAATTTCAAAATATGAGTGTACCGGGAGGTGTGCTGGTAGCTTACACTATATATAATAGGTTGATTTGGTGTAATCTGAAAACGACTCTGTCTGACGGCCCATACGAGTGTACCATTTTTTGTACTGCTTGCTGAATCTCAATAAAGGAGGACCTTATTGATCTAACAAGAAGGAGGAAAAAAAAACTATATCTTAAATATCAAACACATTAAGCCAATTCTTAGGAATAATGGTTAAATTTTTGAACTGCCTAATACGCGCTTGGTTTATTTATATGTAGAAGAAAAGAATTTTTATTGAAAAAAGGCAACACAGGAAGAATTGCCAGTAACCACAAAAAGTGAAAAAAAAATCTTCCTTTTTGAAAGTTTTTATATTTTATGTAATTTATTGTTTATTTACTATCTTGCATATCTCTAACATAAAACGAAAGGACAAATGACATACACGGACAAGAGGCTAGTTATAAAGAATTTAAAAGATATATATATATATATATATATATATATTAAAGAAGGGTTATAAATCCATTAATATAACGAAATTGTAGATAACAACATAAACATGACCCACCCTCATAGGCAACGTCAAAATCGCGCTATGCAAGGTAATTTGATGTGGTGCACCAGTGATACAGAGCATGAAGAAGACTCATACATGAACTTGAGGGAGCGTTTGGTCATGAAGATTCAATTCAAGAAGCCTAGGACCTTTTCTGGGAATGATCAGCCCTTATTTGTTGCCATTAATCGCAAAGATCTACTACTAGTTGTTACGCAAGCAAAGCCTACTCGACTGCTCGCTAATTTCATACTACTAGTCGCTCGTGACCTTATTTATTTTCTTTGTTTATTTTTCTTCTCCTAGTTAATTTTGGATTGTAATAGTTATTAGTTGTTTTAGGGTTTAGAGACTGTATAAACCCTTCTTTTCATTGTAGAAGTTGGTTTTTTGATGAATTATTAAAAGGGCTAAATATTGTTTAGTACCCTGTGGTTTGGGTCCAAAATCAATTCAGTCCTTGCACTTTCAATTTCATTAAAAACACCCCTGCGTTATCAAATCTCGTCTAATAGGTCATTTCGTTAAATTGCACCGTTAAACCACTGCCTTGGTCTGCTAACTCAACTCAGGTGGGGCCCACATGAAAAGAAACTTCCAAAAATAACCCTACCTCTCTTTGAACCTTGGCTACATTTTTTGGCTGTGTAGCGCTCAAATCTCACATTCACAATCTTCTCAAAGAAGAAAGATGCCCCTGTTGTCGTCTCTTCAATCTCCTTATGGAACTTCTCATCCTCCTCCGTACTCATTGCATCTTCCTCATTCTTCAAAATCTTAGGATGCCTCTGTTGGAAATGTATAAATTATAAGCTTAAACTCAAATTATTAGCAACTATTAAACACTGATTCGAGTGTGTGTGTGTGTCTGTGTGTGTGTATCAAACAAAGAACCACCAAAATAGAAACAAAGTTGGTTTACTTCATATTAGTTTAAGCTAATTGCAGAAAACAAAAAACCTAACTTTAGATCAGGAGAAAAACAAGAAGTTGGTATAGTTCTTATTGCTTTAAGCTAATTGCAGAGTCTTGAAGCTTGGTAGTGGACTTCTTGTCGACGTCGAGAATGATGATGTCGGTGCCTCGGATGCTGACGACGGTGTTACCCTCTGCGTCGGACCCGTGCTGGCACTTAAAGAAAATGGTGTCGTTAATTCAATTGGAATCTCATAAACCTCTTCTCCGTCATTGATCCTTCCCGGGGTCCCCCACAGCCAGCTGTTCAATGTAGCCACTTTCGACTTCGATTTCTCCGCCAATGGCTAGTTGGAGCAGTTGGGTCGACCAGCAGATTTCGCGATTTAGGTCTGCCGGACCCTCAAACTGGGGGGGGGGGGTGTTCTTCGTGGCCCAGATATTCACTAAAGACAATTACAACTTCAATTCCTTTGTGATTTGTTCAATTGCTGCAGACTCATCTACACCCACAACGTTGACAGCGTCGATATAATGTCGGTTCACGAGGTCGTGCTAAGTAAAGAAATGCAATTTCTCAACCCTTTTCGAGCTATGGAGGACGGCTCTGGATCTGGAGGTGTAATAGAGGTAGGGCTATTTTTGGAATTTCATTTTTGTGTGGGCCCTGCCCGAGCTGAGTTGGCAGGCCAAGTCAGCGGTTTAACAGTACCATTTAACGGAAGCGTAACGTTATGACCTATTAGACGAGATTTGATAACGCAGGGGTGTTTTTGATGAAATTGAAAGTGCAGGGACTGAATTGATTTTGGACCCAAGCCACATGGTACTAAACAGTATCTAGCCCTTATTAAAATTTCAGAACTTTTTCTCATCTTCTTGTTCTATCAACTTAGCTATTCCCTTATGAATCAATGAGACATAAATGCTCCTATAATCACTTGGCGGAATGTCATTTCTGCCATGCCCCTGTCTAAGTTGGGGCACATGGTGGTCGCTAACTGTTACCAAGTCACGAAGTCTGGGAGGCTCTCGTCCTCTCGCTGCTTTATCCTGGATAATTGTGTGATTGTGTGATACCCATTGCTGCGTAATATGAACCTATTGACAAACTCCTCCACCAACTACCTGAAGCTGCCCACTGAATTGACTGGCAGGTTAAGGAACTAACTTACCTCTCTACAAAGTTTTTCTTCAAATTTCGTGAAGCTGATTGTGTTGAGATGGGACCGGAATATCACCCACTGTAGCATTCCATCTTGAATGGTTTGGAATCATGGGATTGTTTCTTGGCTTGAACTCTTAATGTGAAAGGTTTTGGTTTATCCTCACAATCCGCCTAGACTGATCGCCATACTGCTCTGCTCTCTGCTAATTCGATCCTGGAATGAAGGTCAGCGATAGTCTAGTTCATTTGTAGTCTGGTATTGAGATCAGGGGTTGTGTTCGCACCAATAATGCGGCCACCACCACCAATGAGAGTGGGCTATAACGATGGTAATTGATGACTTAACGAGTCCGAGAACAATGCCATGTTGAGGTAAACGATGTTAGGTTATGCCGTAGTTGTCAGGGTGGTGGCAGGAGGATGGATGATAGTGGTTTGAAGTGGCTTGCTGCTCTGGGCTGTGGAAGTGGTCGTTACCCTCGCTGTTCCTAGAGGTGTTGCACCTTAGTTAAGGATGTGGAAAGGTGGGGTGTTTACTCCCGATAGGTTGGGTACCAAAGTGAACTTCAGTGCTAATCGGCGCTGAGGTGTGGCTTGGAGCATGTGATTCTCAGCTTCTATCTAGAAGAGCTGGTTTTTTGCAATGAGTGCTGTAGCGTGTTCCTGGGCAGCCTGCTTTTTTAGTTGAAGGATGTCGCGCTTCATAAGTTCGAATGCAATGTCGAAATCGCTAAGTGGACGTCCCACCGAGTCGGTGATGACGGAGTCATTGGTATTTGGGGAGAAGAAATCAAAGGTTTATCTATCCATCTCCAACGATGTGCTTGTCCCACGAGCACTGTTGTTGGCCTCAGTCATGTTGGTGAGTCATGGTAATGGACACCAAGGGCCCTCCTTTTAGTGTCAAATGTTTCTGTATAGTCTTGCTGATTATGAAGACTGTGAGCATCACTGGTATCCTTCCTTGGTACCTGTCCAAAGACATGAAAATATGTCAGAAGGGAGATCAAGTGTGTTGATCTCAAACTCTCTGATGCCTAAGTCAATACCAATGCAATATGTGAACAAAGTAATGGTACAGAAAGACAAAGTTTTGGGCTTAACTTATTTAGAAGTGTGTGTATGTGTGCGTGTGGGCTAAATATTGTTTACTACCCTATGATTTAGGTCCAAAATCAATTCAGTCTCTAAACTTTCAATTTCATCAAAAACATCCTCACACTATCTTTTCTGATCTAATAGATCACTCCGTCATGATTCTGTCAAATGGAACAGTTAAGTAGCTGATGTGGCAAGCCAACTTAGCACTGATGGGACCCACATGGAAGTCAAAATTCCAAAAAATAATATTTCAGAAAAATAATAAATTGGACTAAATACTGTTTAGTCCTTGAACTTTTGCCTTAAAAACACTTCAGTCCCTGGCCTTTTAATTTCACATGTTTAGTCCTTGTACTTTAAAATTTCGAACCAATAGGTCCTTGTCGTTACTCTCCGAACAAATATTCCGTTAAAGTGCTGATGTGGCAGTCTCTCTGCGATAAAATGACTATTATACCCTCACATCATTTTTTTAATTAATT
>BDJD01002983.1:29780-48519 GCA_002564525.1 Rosa multiflora
TGAACTGTTCTGGGCAGTGTTCAAGGTCGGAGGAGGTCGGTGTTGCAGGTTCTGGGCAGTAACCCGACCTGCAACTGCATGTTTTCTGGGCAGCCCTCCAACGACGTCGCCGGCGACTCCACTGACTGCAGACGGCTCCGCCCGACCCCTGGCGTCCTTCCGGCATCCCTCGCCGCTCCGTCGCGCCCCGAGCCGATCTGCAGCAGCGCCGTCCGCACTTTAGCTAAAGTGCGGACGTCCTCTTTGGAACGCCTCCGTATATATATATATGTATGATGTCTTTTGTTGTAACAAGTGAGAGTTCAGTTCTCTTGATATCCATTGTGGGACAGTTGTGAGTTTTCCCCTTGTGAGGGAGTAGCTATTTGTTCATGTCGTGCCGGCCACTGTACATAGGTGGCTCCGGTTGGCATGGCAGCTGGGCCTTGCTCTCCACGGCAGCTCCAGCAAAGATCTTTGGCCAGCCGGCGAGGTGTACTTCTGCGGTGGCAATGCCTCTAATATGTTAAATACAAATAGGAACCAAAGCAATGTATCATCCTCATCCTCACTAGTAGTTGATCTCATATCAGTACTCTGAATTACCAGCGATTTTGGCATCTTATTTGTATCTCTTGTCCCAAACAGATTTCAGGCTAATGGGGGCAGAATGGGAGTCTGTATTCCTTGAAACATGAATGCACCATTCGTGAACCATATCCATCAGCAAACCTAGAAACGGGGCTTGTTAGTTCCAACCTCTTCTCCACAGCCTGTACTGCTACTTTCTCCCTCGATTGTCCCTCAGCAAGTTCACATATTCTTTTCTCATGGTAGATCTAATGGCAAACACGGCATTTCCCCACCAAGTGTTCGAAGAAATACAAAATGTCTTCCTCTATTCCTAACGCTAGCTTCTTCTTCTTCTTCTTCTTCTTTTTTAAAGAAAAAAATGGATTTGAATTGTTGAAAAGTTGCCAACAATGGACTTTGACCTTACAACTAGTGTTGAAAAGTTTATTGTCAATCTCCATGAACTTGCCAGCAATTGAAGCAATATTTGCAATAGTTTTCTGAAACCTCAAGCGGCGGTGGCATATTGCTGATCTTTACCCAGAAGAAGTGTGAATCCATTTTCATAGTGTGGAGAGCCGCCAGACCATCATACTCATGCAGAATCACAGGAGTGCGATTGTAGACCCAAGGTCCCCCATACTGGATATTGTTGCTGTCTCTTTTGAGATCAAAGGAGAACACAATCCAGTTCTGGGCTCGTTCATGAACCCTAAAGCCGTCATTCCTCTTTCTAGTATATCCCCTCCAAGACAAGCTAAAATCATGGCGATTTCTTATGGGTTACAACTTACATTAGCGGCGGGATTCACAGATCGATGTTGAATTGGAATCTGATGCACAAAGCATTGTGCATGCAATCCTTGAAAATGAAGAGAATGTGTTTGCTAATGGGCACCTAATTGAATGAATCAAAGCTTTGCTACAACAATTTTCTTTCATTTCTTGCTTTGATGTGCGACGAAATTGCAACCGTGTTGCACATGAATTAGCATCTTCTGCATCGGTCTCTGTTTCTTTTCTTCGTTTTTTTCTTTTTTCTTTTTTTGGTGTTAGAGAGGACTCTGTTTTCGATTTTGTATTTAGCTCAATTGTAAACCTTGGTTGATGATTTTGATGTTTTTGTTAGCTTAGTCTGTTTCGGTTATTTGTATGATGATGATGATGGGACTGATTAGAGTCTCTGTATGTTTTATTGTGATAGATTTATCAAAATGCTCTCTTTTTAGTAGAATTGAAGTTTATTTCAGTTTTATGTTCGTGGATCGTTTCTGTTCCGAGTCAAATAAATTTTAATTTGATGAGTTTACTGAATCCAGTCTAGTATTTCTGCTAATTGCTGATTTTTGTTACTTTTTTTTTATGAGCAAAGAAAAGATCCTCGGCTGTTTCGTTACTGGTTTGCCCGCCATGATTGTTTTACGGTGTATTGAAGAACATCCTTTTAGTTATTAGTTTGTGATTACTGAAAGTTGTGTGTGTATTGGTTTTGGGAATTTGCAATTGGGTGACTTACCTGTTCTTGATTTTTGTTGTTCATACAGGTTCAAGTTGATATTTCGTTATGGGCAAGGAAAAGGTTCATATCAACATTGTGGTCATTGGCCATGTCGACTCTTGGAAGTCGACCACCACTAGTCATTTGAACTACAAGCTTGGAGGTATTGACAAGCGTGTGATTGAGAGGTCCGAGAAGGAGCCTGCTGAGATGAACAAGCGAGGAGGGGGGGAAGGGGAGGGAGAGAGAGAGAGAGAGAGAGAGAGAGAGATTTGTTATTTTAATTTTCTGAATTTTATTTTAGAATTTTGAAATTTTGCCTGCCATGTGGGCCCCATCAGTGCCAAGTTGGCATGCCACATCAGCTACTTAATGGTTCCATTTGACGGAATCATGACGGAGGGATCTATTGGATGATAAATGATAGTGTGAGGGTGTTTTTGATGAAATTGAAAGTCCAATGACTGAATTGATTTTAGACCCAAACCATATGGAACTAAACAGTATTGAGCCCTTCTTTTTAACTTGTGCATGTCATGAGCTGTAGTTAGATTTCTTCTCATCCTTAAACCTTTGTACAAGTGATCCTTATCAATGAATTACCTTGTCTTAAATTTTTTTTTTTTTTAAATTCCTTAGTTCTCATACTATCATCAACATTATTTTAATTTGGGCAAATTCCTTTTATGGTACTTGAGGTATGGTCATTTGGACATATTGGTATAGCCCTTCTTTTTAACTTGTGCATGTCATGAGCTGTAGTTAGATGGCTTCTCATCCTTAAGCCTTTGTACAAGTGATCCTTATCAATGAATTACCTTGTCTTAAATTTTTTTTTTTTTTTAAATTCCTTAGTTCTCATACTATCATCAACATTATTTTAATTTGGGCAAATTCCTTTTATGGTACTTGAGGTATGGTCATTTGGACATATTGGTATCTAGTCTTCAAAAAAGGATAATTTGATACCTGAACTTAGGCTCCGTTTGACAATTTGATACTTCTGTTAATTTTTCAGTTAAATTTAAGAGTAAAATTGACATTTAAAATATATGTATAATAACAAAGTAAAACAAAGATGAGTTTTGTGGGTTGATGGTTGTTCTTCATCATTATACGGGTATGAATTAATGCTTTTGAGTTATGTTGAAGATGAAATAATCGAATTTTAGGTTAAGAAATATAGTCGTCGTGATTTGAACACTCACGAGACTATTCCACCGAGCTATGTCTAATCCACTTAAAGTAGTCTCGTAGGTACTCAAATCATAATGACTAAAATATTTAAATATAGAATCAATTATGTCATCTTCAATGTAACCCAAAAGCAATTATTCATGTTTATTTGCTCACAAAGGACCCAAAAAATGATGAAGACCCAGGGCTGATGGTCATCATCCAACAAAAGTCATTTTTTAATTTTATTTTTATACATAGATTCTAAATGTCAATTTTATTCTTATATTTAACTTAAAATTTAACAAAAGTATCACAATGTCAAACCGAGCCTAAGTTCAGGTATCAAATTGTCCTCTTTTGAAGTCTAGGTACCAAATTGTCCAATTGGCAATATCTCAGATATCATAGAAGGAATTTACCCTTTTAATTTGGTAGATTGAACTGTGGTATTTTTGTGTGCTTATTTTTATGTTCACAAAAATAGCTATCATTACTTTTGCCTTGTGTCCTCTATTTTATATGAATGAACTTTTTATGATTAAGGTAAGAAAGATAAGGTTGATAATAGCTGTGCAAGGAAAGATTGAACTGTGGTATTTTTGTGTGCTTATTTTTATGTTCACAAAAATAGCTATCATTACTTTTACCTTGTGTCCTCTATTTTATATGAATGAACTTTTTATGATTAAGGTAAGAAAGATAAGGTTGATAATAGCTGTGCAAGGAAATTAGGAGGAAAATGGTGTTTGGGTGAAATTAGTAGTTACGCATCATCAACAAAATAAAATAGAGCAGGCTCCCTTTATTTGTAATTTTGTATAGTTATATATCAAAAATTTAAGATATTTGTCTAGAAGAAAAACTCTGGTCGTTTTCTACTGAAAGTTCATGCCCTGTCCGGCGGCACACCCTCGAAACGGCGGCGTCGGACGGGCCAGAGAGGACCTAGAGTCTGATAGTGGGTTTTCCCAGTGTAAGCCCAGTCGGGGTGAAGGTTGCGTGGTGATGGCGTCAAGGTCCAGATTGAGTGCAGGTGAAGTTGGGCGGTGGCGGTGTGTTGACAAGCGGACAGGGCTGGCGTCTCCGCTTGGTGATCTAGGGTGGGACTCGACCTCGGCGGCGCGAAACCCAGATGGGGTCGACCGGGGTCAGTGTTGGTTGGCTGGGTTATGGAGTTTTCGTACAAGATCTGATCTGGTTCACACCGATCTTATCTTTGCAGGCTCTAATCTATGTTGGAGGGTGATGAGGGGAGAGTCTGGTGTAGGTGGGCCGCCTATTGGTCTGCTCTACCTCCGATCGGAGTTGGGACGCTGCCGGTTGTGGGCCGGCAAGGGAGATGGAGATGCCACCGCTGATAGACTGGCAAGAGAGGTGCATGCGAGACGGAAGGGGCGCTGCTACTGCAATTTTTCACTCGGACTTGGGCTTGGAAGTGGTTGGGCCTGGGCTTTGGTTATAGGCCCATGTTATCTTTGTTTTTCTATTATGATTTATTACTTTTTATTTTTTTGTAAAATGTGGCTTCATGCCAGTAGTAATAAGTCCCTATCAATCTATAGTAGGGCGACGTGGGCTTTGTCCTAAAATGCGCACCCAGTGTGTCTTGTCTGGCCTAGCGAGGTGGCGAGTCATTTACTTGATCAAATGGACACAACCTCCTAGTGGCAGGATGAAATTGAGTATCGCCGGATTTATTACTGTGTGGCAACATAGTGGGAAAGCTGTGCTATTTGTAATGATGCTTATTCGTGATAGAGTTATATTTCTGGTATATCACCGCTATATCAAAGCAAATGGAGTAGCCATTCGTGCACTATTTGTTATTTGGTTCTTATTAGAATACATAGATTTTATAGAGAGTCTTTGTATTATTTCAGGATGTTCTCTTTATGCTTATTGTAATTTGGGGTTCAGGCTCTATGTCTCCCCTTTGTATTATGCAATTTCATTAATCAAGATTTGAAGGCGACCGCACCAACCTCTTTAAAAAAATTAAAAAAAAAATTAAAAAAGAAGAAGAGCAGGCCCAATAAAAGGTCCAACATCCACGGGCCCAGGCATAACAAAACCAAGATAATCCATTGAAAACTCGATTCCTAGAAGTAGAACACCAATCATAATGAGTCAACTATACTCACTTCTAAGTCCTAAACAAAAAAAAAAATGAAACAGTATAAAACAAACTCCAATTTGAATTTTCTTTTTCCATGATTCGGGTTGATTTGCTTGCCACCCGTTTTCTTGCTTTATTAGCCCAATTGATGATTGTGGGCTTTTTACCTTTGAAGGTTGTGAAGTGTGATATTTCTATCACCATGAATCATTTTTTGTTTTTGTTGTTTCTGTTTGATTTACAATCCTGAACCGCTGTATAATTTGACTGAGCTTTCTAATAATTCATGGTGGTTGCCTGGAATTTCTTTGACCCTTGATCCATTTTTGTATATCTTGAAGGCTGGGATGGTGCTTACGTCCTCCAGTTTTGCCAAGTAAGGGTGGTCTTCTACCTCCACCTGAATTTATGTACACAACACATTAGAAAGTAAGACCAAGATGTTTAATCCTACTACCTACTAGGAGTTTTCTAAACCTCAATTCTTCACATATCTGGCATACATGTCATCTTGTAAGATTATCAAATTGGTCCACGTATTCGAGCTAGAGTTCGACTGAGGAATGATTTTATAACATAACATGCAACTATGCAAGACTATTTAATAGGAGAAAATTTCTCAGAATCAGCTCAAACAATTTTCGCACCGAAATGTGTTTTGTAGTTCTTATAAATTACAAACCTTGAGGAAGTTAACAGAAGGGAATCTTTTGCAGACTTGTTCCAGGGATTGCGACACTTGCTTCTGTCTAGTTTTGCTACAGAAGAGCACCACTGACATCCCTGTTATTGACTCAAAACAGTTAGTCTTTGTTGAGTCCAAATCAGTTAGGTAGAGCACGAGGAAGAAAAATGATTTACCTGGAGAGGTCACATAGTGTCTGAAACGCTCATTGTTGGCAATGGAAATAAAATTTGATCCAAATTTCATGTCCCCAATATCTTCACCATGTTGTCTTTTTAGCTGGATTTGGGCTTCAAACAAAGCCTTCCCAACTTCTTCATCTCCTGGAGTTTCTCTTATCAGCACCTCATAATCTTTAATTGAAGCTCCCCACCTCTCTAACTGATGCCACAAAGCAAAAACGAGCATGAAGTTAGTGATGGGATTTTAGCAGAAGAGGTCTACTTGGCTTAGGGACACAAGAAAATCTTGCACAAAACTGTTGTATATGATTGAATCTGTCACACTGGCATGTGACAGGTTGAATGTGAGAGAAATGTTGTACACAAATTTTGGAGAGGAGATTAAAATTCACCTTGGCATTGCAATCAGCCCGTCGCAGCCTAGCCTTGCTATAACAAGGCTGCAGATTAAGAGCTGCAGTGCAATCTTCAACAGCCTTTTCATATTGGCCTAGCTTAGAACGACAAGCTGCTCGATTGCATAGCAAAACCGAGTTGTATGGATCCTGCTCTAATCCTTGGCTATACACTACACTAGCTTCTGTGAATTTTGATGCCTTGAAGAGAAGGTTACCACTCGATCGGGCTGATGCAACAGTTCTAGCCCTCTTCACCACCGTGCCAATTTCCTTGTGACCCGGATTGAGTCGTGCTGCCTGTTGAGCGGCTGCCATTGCATCTTCAAATCTGTAATTCCATAACTCGGTTAACATATTCACACAAGACAAAACTGCTATTTGCAACCATAGTGTATGAATTTTCAGACCAAATTAATAGATTTTTTTTTTATGTTTACAAAAGGAGTGCCTATTAATATATCTGTAGAAACCGGTCTTGAGCTAGTCAAATTCAATCACCCAAATTTTTGTTACTTTAAAGATGAAATTGAGAATTTCTGTATATTTGAGTGCAACAAGAGAAACAGTCGGCCAAAAAGTACTAAAGCCGAGTCATCAGTGACCAAATGGTGGTTGCAAAGTCTATTTAAATGTGACTGCAGATTTAATTAATAATGACTAACCTGCCAGCAGCCAAGTAAACTTGTGCACCAATCATTAACAGATAAGCACTGATTGCCATGCCAAAGAATTTAGTGCACAAAATAATGCTGAAATTTGGTCTGTTCTGGTAGGTAGAATATGCCTCTTCATGTCTGTGAAGTTTCAACAAGGCCTCAGCTTGTAGAGCAAAGACCTATATATTATTAATTAGTAGACAAAAGTAAACACCATCAGATTACTTTAAGTAACAGATCAAATTAGTTAACTACCTTTGGCAGAACTAGGGGTTGACCAAACAAAATCTAACCTGTGGAGCTGAATTGGCACCTGAAGACATTGCCAATTGGGTCTCATTTAACAAAACATTCCACTCCTGTAATTTCTGAGCTTCGATGCATCTGCTGAGGCATTTCTGAAGAGACTGGCATTGATCTATGTCTTTCGAATACGCATATGGACCCGAAAGTTTGTAATGATCCAATGCTTTCTCTGTTTCTCCTAGTCTGCAGAGTAAGCACAAACACAATTACGTACAAGTTCAAGACTTGCAGAACAAAATTTGAAGCAAAATTAGCTTCTTATTACCTGAGATATGCCGTGGCTAGCCGATAATGAGCTTTGTGATATGAAGGCTCAATCTGGATGGCTTCTTTGCATTCAAAAACTGCCTCGATAAGGCGGCCTAAACCAATCAAAGCAGCACTTTTGTTGCTGTGATAAGCTGCCTTATTTGAATCCATAGCAATTGCTCGATCATATAAAGCCAAGGCCTCTTCGAATCTGTTCTCCTTGTATGCTTCATTTCCCATCAACTTCAAAGCCTCAGGGTCTAATTTATTCGCAGAACTTAGAACTCCAAGATCATCACTACTCTTCTTCATAATGTTTCCCATCACAGCAGCTTTACATTTTGGTGTGGAATTAGGAGTACTATTACTTGTTAGCAGACTCGAAATTCCAGGCTGCAGCCTCAAGTTCCCCAACTGTTCTGAATGAATGACACTACCTGAACTGGCTCGGACTAAAGCTTTGCCTTCATTGGCTTGATGGTGATCATTGATCTTCCTACATAGTTCAGCCGAGCTAGTAGTAGATGCCCTCTGAATCTTTTTCTCCTCCGGCGCCACAAACACCTTGATTTGTCTAGAACCGTTGGAAGATGTTGAGCTTCTTCCAGCATCTGAGCTTCTTCTTGCTTGAAGTACCTTCTGGTGAGTACCTGTGGAAGAAGGCCTTGGATGATCCAAGCTCGGCTTGCTGGTGTGCTTCACTTCTTGATTCGGAGAAGGCTTAGCCCAATTGGTGGGGATGGCGAAAGAAACTTCTTTGGACTCCTTAGGCTTCTTGGAATCATCATTGTCTGGTGCCTTCAAATGATTTTGGCTAATATTGGTGGGTAATGAATGGACCAGAGATTTTCTTGAGCACTGGAAAATCCCAGATAGAAAACCACAACCCAAGTCATTATTCTCCACCTTATAATTGGCCATCTTTGCCATTACTCTTGTAGTTATTGATGCCTCTTGCAGAAGATATAGACTTATTGAAAAAGATTGATAGATGAACTAATGATTTTGAGAACAGAGGAAGATATCAGAAATCATATCAAACAATTATAATATGAAGAATGTGTAGAGTGCACTAGCAGAATATTGCAATAAAATTAAAGAATGGCTCAGCGTAACTAGTTGAATGAATCTGAAAATATTTATGAAGGATGTAATAATCAAAGAGATGGCTTGACCATGAAGGATTTTTATGTGACAGCATATTATCCAAAAGGGGTGTGTGTATATATAAACACAGAGGCTCCTAGAGTGGCTTCCAAGAAACCAACTTTATCTTTTTGGGGTTTTTATTTTAGGAAGAGAGTGTAGGGTCAAACTATAAACAAATTTAACTTGCACAGCAAAAAGGTTAATCCTAGCAGGGGTTTTAGTTTTCTGGGTTCCAATACACTCTTACACTAGCTAGTGACCAATTGATATGAGATACCCAAAAACAACAACAACAACAACAAAAAAGGCAGCAGAATTGTTCAAAATTTTCAGCTGAAAGTGATATGATTGAGAATTAAATACACTTAATGAAAAAGAGACTTCTCAACCTCCTGGGTCTGTCAATACTCAACATGACATGTAACAATGAAATGTCAAAGCCAATAATATACTTACAAAGTATGAGACAAATTAGACAATCTTAATTTAACAGATATAGAACTCATGAGTCATGCCCCAATTGAACTGCTCCTCTGATTTGTTCTCGCATTGGATTTCATCTTTTAAGTTTTAAAACATGATCAAATTAATCCACACTTGATTTTAGTATAGATGTTCTCCACTATGGAAAAGGGTACCTCAACTCACATTCAAAATTGGTAGGTAGAATTGGGATCAAATGTTATACTTTTATTATTTTTTTTGAGTAATATCAAATGTTATACTTGACCAAAATTCATAGCTTATAGTATATACCAACTAGGGTAGATAGATGGTAGTGATTGCATCAGGAAGGGTCTTTCTTCTTCTTCTTCTTTTTTTGGTCAAACAGGGAGGGTCTTTCTGGGTACCTTGTATAAAACGAGGCCATTCAATAACAAACCAACATTGAATAAAATGAAATGAAACTTGCAATATTGGATGACTTAGATCCATATAATATTGGCACAATTGGAATATACATCACTCATAGTAGATAGTCGATCTATATCGAAGTAAGGTCTTTCTCAATTTGAAAATTAGAAGCTTTGAAAAAGAAAAAAAAAAGGTGTGGTTAGCCTATTAGATTAATTGTAACAACCTCCACCGGTGGAACTACGTGTACCAACTAGATAAATCTTTGTATTTGGTGAACATATATAAATTGGTGCTTATGCAAAGAACAAGGTTGGTAGAAGTTATTTTCTGTCGGCTTGTGCAATAAAATTGGCCAATATATACATGAGTAATCCCTGATTGTTCTTTATACCAAAAAAAAAGGGATTTAGGACACTTTTATTTATTTATTTATTGTTATTTCAACAACTCAGACATACAACAACTAGTCAATTAGTTTTCACCTTCTATTTATAAATGAAAAATTAATGTCAGTAGACCAAATTGTACGAGACCATTTAGCAACTTGAAACTTCTCATTTTATTATTATCTCAAAATTTTATTTCACTTCTATTTTCGTTTTAACATCTTTTTTCTCTTATCATTAGTTATACATCCTATTTATATTAGCATACTAAAACCTTCATTTCATTTCTATACTCATTATGGAAATCCCTCAACACTCTGTAATCATTATAATTAACACAAATTAAATTACAGATGACTGAAGCCAATGCAGTAAGCAATGCATATATAAAACCCAAAATGCATAAATTAATTTCAACCATAACTTCATTTCAAATGTGCCCATATACTGCAAAACGTAATGAGTGGTACTAGTTATATATACCACGTTTTCTTATTTGTCCTCTGTTTCTCAAGACAGGTATACAACACGACTTATTTATGATTGATGCGCTACACTTGACCAGTTACAAGTACGTACTCAAGAGGTCAAATGTCCAAAATCAATGATCGATCGAGCACAAACTATAGTTGGTTTAGTAATCGTCAAATCTTAAAGATCCAATGATGTATTAGAAATTAACTGCAATAGAAGTTTGATACACTCGCGTGACCTCGTTTGAGTATTCAACCAATTAGAAACCGAGTATAGAGGTAAGAAAAGATACCAAATCATAAACACTGAACGCACCCCTTCATGTCTTGTGCCCCCTTCATGTTTGGTGCAACTTAAAATGATGATATACATGCGCACCCTTTAGACATGACATATGGATCACTTGAACCGAGCGGTCAAAAATTTTCTTCTTTGAATGGTAAAGCGATAACATAACATAATAAATGATAAGCTAAACTTATACGTATAAAATGATGAAGACCCGATCGCAACATGTTTTTCTTGATCTTGTTCGGAACCCAAGTAGTACATTAGACACACTTTGCCGACACATTAGGCAATTCTGTCATTGTGTTCAAGATAGGAGGAGGACAGCTTAAAGTGGGCAAAGGTATTAGAGGTATTAAAATCCCTGGAGATCGAATCACACTTTTTTCTGATTCCGGACCACACTAAAAGCTAACAATGTAGTCAAAGTTTACAACTATGTAGCACAAGAGGCCCTACTTTTTTATTCTCATTTTCTAATTCTGCTACTGCATTCATCTTTATGTTCAACCATAATTTGAGGAGTAGCCCCGCCACAATCCAAAAATGGGATCAAATCTTTAATTGGAATGAATGATAAGGGTTTGATTCATATGCATGAAAGGCCTAGCTAGCATGAGTAATATCTATGACTGGATTCGAGCCTCGAATAAATCTGTCTGATTATAATTGCTGGATGAAAGCAAATACACGTTTTCTGATTGTTTTGTCAATAAATTGTGTATATGTATTATGTATATGGCTTCAGATTCACACAATCTAAATTCCACACGTGAACATTGACTGCATACATAAGCGAAGAGCCATATGCTGCACATGTGACATGTCCTAATTCATAAGCAATCCTAGTGAAATCTTCCTGAGCTTCGATCTGTTACATTTAACATGCAACTAATGCATGCTTCATTTATATTGTTGTACACAGAAATGGATGACTGATTGCTCTCCTGGTATGAATTTTTCATATGAACAGAAATGCTTCCTTTTACAAGTAGCTAGGTAAATTTGCAGGATTATACTAACACAATAGTGCCTGTGGATGTCACGGAAGTTAAAGTGGGATGACATATATAAGTTGAAAGGCCTAAAGTGAAGGTTGGTGTGGTAGGACTAGCTAGGGCCAAACACTTTAGTTGGGGGCAAATCCAACTTTTCCCAGCTGGCCTTTTCTAACAATATTGAAGCATAAGCATGGACATCGATCTCTATCAAGAGTCAAGACACAGCATAACTATAGAGTTGGCAACAAAAACAAACTTGCTACAAAATGGAAGCGAGGAAAACTGCATATACCACAAAATATTGAATCCCAACTTACATGCATAGTTGATAGTTATGTTTCACTTGTTGATCGATGTCCGAGTCAACGTTCAAACTCATATATTTCTAACCAAAATATTGTTATGCCAGTCATTTGTCGAATCACAAAATTTCGACGTAATATTTTCTCTCTTGTTTAAGAAATCTCAAGAACCATTTGGAAATTGTTAACGTGCCCTTTGTGTTTCTTTTCCCTTGCACTTGTGAACGCACCAATTCACAAACTAAACAAGGACCAAAGTCATATTGAATAAAGTTACAACCTTGAGAATAAAATAAAATAAATACATGGTAAAAGAAGACAAATATTTTCCTTGTGTTGTGAGACTTTGATATATAAAAGGTCTTAGCCTTACTAGTTCACTACTTCATCCAACTTCTTCTCTACGTTGGAATCTTAAAAAGGAAAGAAAGAGAGATTGATAAATAGATAGATGAGCAGTAAAGAAAAGAGAAGAAGGGAGGGTAGCTTGGAACGCAAGGCTAATAGGATCTGGGATTCAGGGGAAAAAGTGATACGTATAAGCTCTGAAAAGTGAGTGCACTGCATGAGATTCAGAGATTATTTAGATCAGCAGCTGCATGCTTGCGACTTAAGGCTGATCGATCGAGTAGAGAGAAAGTGATAGGTCATAGGTTAGCTCCGGAAAGGGTGGCAAGTGCACTTTAAGTAAAGACGACAACAGGTAGTCACCAGATCCAATGCCCATTCAAAGCTGGCCAAAGCTTAGATAGGCTTCAGCTTTAAGCATATATAATCGCATCGAAACCAGAAACTCTGTTGTGGGTTCTAGTTCACATGCAATGGCATAGGGATCGGCCTCAACAAAACATTCTAATTAGCAGTTGATCCGCACATTCCCATAGGGAATTAGGGATCAACCTCCCCCAATGATCTTAGAAGTTTGTAATTTTCATCATAGGCCACAGCCTTGATAAGATAAATTGACAAACAAACCAGTGAATAATGTGATTTGCGTCATGTAACATCTCATAACTTTGTTTTAAAGTTACTAGCCTTCCTGCACGCGCGTGACTCACCCAATGCTCTTAGAAGTTTGTAATTTTCATCATAGGCCATAGCCTTGATAAGATAAATTGACAAATAAACCAGTGAATAATGTGATTTGCGTCATGTAACATCTCCTAACTTTGTTTTAACGTTACTAGCCTTCCTGCACGCGTGCGGAAGTGCAGTGCTCGGGTGTGCAATTAATCTTTGTTTGATTTATTATGATTATTTTATATTGTAACAAATCCTGTAAATGAAATTGGATTTTATTGCAAATGGAAGTGAAAAAACAAACTGATCTTTCATTTACAATCCAGCAGGAGTAGAAGCACTGTCAGGGGAGATAATCTTGCATATACCTGAAGATATCATTGCAAATTAGTAAGGCAAAAGTCGGCCAATATTACTCTAGTAAAACTTATCAAAGAATTTATCAAATAGATGTTGTAATGAAACAGGAGAGTGCTAAATATCATTTATCGAAGAACATGAGGCAGTGATAAACTGTAACATATTTAAGGGGAATATGTAACAAAAAGCATTGCCAAATTATGGATTTTCTATAATACCCTATATTTATAATTTAATTCAAATGCATTGCAATAATTTATAGTGTGTTCATACTATAGCCTTTGTAATCCATTTTGGTTAGATAAAGGTGTTGTAAGGTTTGACCTCGATATATCTGAGCATATGTATCTAAGCAATAATGCTAGGACCTCCTTGAGAAGCAAATGGTTTCTCTTTTTTTATCATATCCACGATCAATGTAGTGAAATTCTTCATGTCATTCTGCCAAAAACAAAAGATAATGTTACCTACAAAGGTTGAAGACTTGAACTGAATTAGGTAAAGTGAAAGTGATTTCAATTACCATAAAAACATCATTTGTTGTTAGATAGAAAATTTATACATTTACTTCTTTAAAATAGGCATAAAACATGACCAAACTTTGAAAAGTTAGGCTGGTTTCCAATGCTTAAACATGTAAAAATTATCTGCTACGTCAACGAAGATGTGAGGGTTTCTATAATCTAACCTTCTCATCTCCCTGATTTTCAAGCCCCAAATGAATAGCTGTCTACTGAATACTTCCCTCTGATTCATCTAGACTACAGTCCTTGGAACTTCTGTCGTCTAGTTTCACCTGCTTTTCACACATTAAGAGAGAAATAAGTCAAGATTTCACACAATGTTTTACATAAATTTAACATCTTTTAACTGATATTTTTTAGATTTTACATATGTAAAGCATAATTATTCTTATTGAATATTTGCGTCAAATATATTCACATTTTAAATATATCCAAAGGTGTAAAATATTCAAAAAATTTGATGTATGGCATACGTCAACATATACTAGAATTTCCCATGTGCAAGAAGTCAATTGGATGTCTTCAAAACCTAATCTATACATCAATTAATGTGATTACAAAATAGATGCAGCCATTTAAAGCAAACATATCAATTCATTTGGTATCACAACTACATATTGTACTTACATAAGCATTTGCAAGCATAGTTAGATATAATGAGCCACACTCATGCCACCGCCAGCGGCACCAAAACCCGTCAAAGGGGTGACCTACGGGAATACAGTCAAGCAGGCTACAGCCTGAGCCCAGGCGTACCCCCAGATTACCTCTAACGCGCCGCCACACACCGCGCCAAGATAGCATCAGAAGCTCCAGAAGCTGGGAACTGAAGCATACTAGTCCCACATCGAAAATGTGGAGAAGGTCAGCTCCCTCCTCACCCATAAAAGGTTCTCTCCTCTCTCCTTATTAATTATGCATTGACTACTTACCTACTGTTACTTTGTCAACATAAATACATTGATTAACTTAGGCATCGGAGAAGAGAAGACCGCCTAACGCAGTCTCCCTCTGACGCCCTCTGTATTTTACGTGACAGGTAAACGGAAGCTCTGAATATCACAAGTAGCGGTTCGCCCATCGGATCAACATTCACCAAGGTTCAGCTACCGTTGAACTTTTAGACATTAACATTTGGCGCCGTTTGTGGGAATCCTTGAACAAAAGGTGATCCACCACAACTACCATGACTAGCGGTAGCGGGCAAACGCTGAAGAGCAGGTCGATCAATCCGCCAACCCCCATCCCACCAACCTAAAGATTAACGTTAACCCAGCGGGTAACGTTAACCGTGCGCTATTCAACACACTGGTCAACCCCAGCATGGAACCCCAGATTACTCTCCATGTCTCGCCAACTCAAACAACAATGGAGGCTCGATTGAGCGGCAGCCGCCCACCGGCGGAAGACCTTGCTGCTATGTATGAGCTAGCACTGGCGGACCTCCACAAGGCAAATAGAGAGCTCGAACAGGAGAGCAGAGAAAAAGCCGAGGCCCAAAAATAGGTGGTCACGCTGATGTCAAGATTCGACGAGTTGAAAAAGGCACTGGAGGCAAACGCTAACCCAGCGTAGAGCGAATAATCGAGGAGCACCAGACGCAGTCGACCCAATATCAACGGATTGGTACCTGTACCAATCATACAGATGCAAGTACTGCTGAACCCGCAAGAGTTATTGGAAATGGGACCACCTCCCCCACCCCGACTAATGTTGTTGCAGGAGGCAGAGTCACAGCCACACACCAACCACTCAGTAATCAGGGCTAGAAATGAGAGAAATCCAAGTGCCCCCAAGCGGGAACTGGCCCAGCAGAACCTCTAAGCGGGGCCCACTGGTGATACAACCATCCTGATTCTGGAAAGGATGCAACAACTAAAGGAAAGGCTAATCCGAGAGGAGGCATGGGCCTCAGTACCAATGCCAAATCCCCTCTTTGCGGCCAGGCCAGGACCATTCACCGCCAGGATCCTGCAAGCCGTCAGACCAGCACACACAAGGACACCAAATATGTCACATTACAATGACATGTCCGACCCCTTTGTCCACATGGACACCTTCAAAAAAGTCACTAACAATAAAGGATTTGATGACGCCACCCTCTGCCACTTGTTTAGCGAAACGTTGGACAGTGATGCAATGAGCTGGTTATTCGAATGCCCGCCAGGCTCCATCGACTCATTCCACGCGCTGTCAAACACTTTCCTCTCGCGGTTCATCTTGTTGGCCGCCGGACATCACAACACAACTCAGCTGTTCAACCTCAAACAAGGGGCAGCAGAGACGTTGAAGGCATTCATCACCAGGTGGAGGGCGGCGGCATCTCAGTGTCGCGATCTCGACAAGACAATGGCTCTAGCAGCCTTCAAGCAAGGACTCCTCAAGGGACCATTTCTCTATCATCTCAATTACAATCATCCAAATGTCGCATATGACCATGTCATGAGCGAGGCTGTGATCCATGCACAGGCAGAATTCATCACATATAGAGAAACCCCCCCCCCCCAACCACCTACCAGAAAAAGCGGCAGAAGGACCAGTATTACAACAGGGGCAACTGCTCATCCCATGGGGATAGTCGTAATAAACATATGGAGTCCTCCCAGAGGTATGCAGTGTTCACAGTCCTCACAGCCTCGTATGAAGAAATATACGACCAGTGAAAGGACCAAATTCCGCCACCACCCCCAAGAAAATACCCATGGATAGGAAAGCCCAGGAACACCGGAAAATGGTGCAAATACCATGAGGCAGCGGCCACAACACCAACAATTACAACGCTCTCAAGACAGCAGTTAAGACTTTGTACTGCGATGGTATGATGAAGCAATTTAAGATACGCCAACCGCCACCCGTGGTCGCCAACATCGAACAAATGGGTCTCATCAATACCATCGACGGCGGTGCTCCAATCACCAACATGTCCCACAGGGCAAAAAAGAGCTATGCGTGCGCTACCCACCCCAACGAAGTTTGCAATATCCGCTACGAAAGGTCCACCAAACTCCCAAGGTTGGGTTGGGAACCCCTTACCTTCTCAGATGAGGAGGAGCGTGGAGTGCATCTACCCCAAGACGATCCATTCTTAATCAACGCCATACTCGATAAATGGTCAGTAGGGAAGGTCCTTGTAGACAGCGGATCCGCTGTTAATGTCATCTTCAATGGTTGTTATAGCAAACTCCAGTGGAATAGAAAATTACTCCAGGATCATGAGCCATTGCTCAGCTTCTCCAGAGACATCACGCAACCATTGGGTTTTGACTACATGTGACTAGTAATCTACGCCAGTCCATGTATGGCGGAAATCCATACGAAGTTCATCATTGTCGATTGCTTCAGTTCATACAATGCCATCATCAATCGACCAGCACTCAACAAGCTCAAGTGCATCATAACCGGATACATGCTTCTCATAAAGTTCCCTACACCCATCGGGACAGGCTGTGTCAAAGGAAGTCAACAATTGGCACGTGAATGCTACTCCACAGCCGTAGCAAGGTCGACGCGCCGCCATGAGATACTAACAGTAGGAAACCATGCGTCACCGCCGGACAACTTTGAGGCCCTAGAGATGACGAGAAGAAATATGTCAAAAAGGAGCTTGTCAACCCAGAAACATCTTTGAGGGTTATCAGCATCTCCGACGAACACCCTGAGAGGACAGTCAGTATCGGCGCTCAGCTAGACACAGAGGTAGCGGCAGAACTCACCCAGTTTCTACCTGACAACGCCACCGTCTTTGCATGGTCCTACGCTAACATGCCAGGCATCTCCCTTGAGATCATCACACACAAGCTAAGCATCAAACCATCCTTCTATCCTGTCAAACAGCGGTGGAGGGCCTTCGATTAGGAAATGTATCGTGCAATAGGGGAGGAAGTCGCCAAACTACAGAACATTGGGTTCATCCGCCAGGTCAATTACCCTCAGTGGATTTCCAACCTGGTCATGGTCAAGAAACATAGCAGAAAGTGGTGGATGTGTGTCGACTTCAAGGGCCTCAACAAGGCATGTCCCAAGGACAGTTTCCCATTACCCCGCATAAATCAACTGGTCGATGCAACCGCTGGGCACTAGTTACTTATCATGATGGACGCCTTCTCTAGCTACAATCAATTCAAGATGCACCCAGGTGATTAAGAGTGCATCGCCTTCACCACAGACAAGGGCCTATACTGTTACAATGTCATGCCTTTCGGTTTGAAAAACGCCGGTGCAACTTACCAGCGGTTAATGAACGCCATGTTCGCAGAGCATCTTGGCAAAATAATAAAGGTCTACGTGGACGACATGTTGATAAAGAGCATCTGTTTGAACCAATATTTGGCAATGCTCACGTGGCAGATAGGTGGGCCCGACCCACAAAGAGTAATGAATATCAGCGGCTAATCAGCCGCGACACATTAAAGGTTTATTGTCAAATTGATGACTAAAAATAACGTGTGCAGAAAGCCATTATTAAATAGGAAGAAATCAAATAAATCACAAGATTTAATGAATGACCGCGGCTAATTAGCTGCGACACATCAAAGAGGTTGATTGTCAAGAGAAAC